>JANPWX010000069.1:1313948-1371622 GCA_024734555.1 Trochalopteron elliotii | reverse complement strand
GTCAGGACTGTGACAGCAGTGTCCCCACCGCTCTGGTTTGCCCGGGTCGGGCTCTGGCGACGCGTCCCCACCGAGGTCCGGGGTTGTGGGCAAGCTTAGGGCTAGTGGACAGGCTGACCACCCCCGGGTATGTGCGGGGACCAGCACCCCCTGACCCGCAGCACCCTGACCCCACTGCCTGCGGAGATGGGCTGGTGGCTCCTAGTGCCGAGATGATCATGTCCTGCCCTCTCGGTAGAGAAATGGCTAGGTTAAGAAATGTCTCTAAAATAACCTCTCCAGGGGTTTCAGATGTCAGCACCCCGGGGGAAAAAAAAAGAAAAGAGAAGAAGAAAAAAAAAAAAAAGCATTGAGGTTTGTTCCTGTTTGTGTGTTCAAAAGATTAGATGAGCAAAGAGTCACAGCCAGGGATTTTCTAAGCAACTTCCTTGGATAGTCAGCAGGTGTGGTGGACATAAGAGCAATCGTGCCTTCCTCTCTGGCCCCGTTTTCTCCAGCCCTTTCCACAACCATCTTCCCTCACCAGGCAGGGCAGCTCCCTCAATGTGTGGTGTGACACTGCAGGTTCTCTCAGGCACTAAAGGCTATGACTTTTCCAGGTGCCCAGATCCTGTGCCTGAATCTTTGGAGGACCCTGAAGGCTCTTCACACCAATCCATCTGGCCAGGTCTCCTCTGCAAGCAGAGCAACCCTGTCCAAATTTCAGGGTTGTAGGGTGAGGTGGGTACACGAGTAGCAAGCTATCTAATAAGGCAGGGGTCAATACAATTGTGTTTAACTGTCTGAGGTGAGAGTCAGCAGGTTCGGCCTTGAAGATTTTTTGGGGATTTTGCACATTGGAGAGAGGACACAACCTTCACACAGTGCTCAAGCCCAGGCCAGCACTTTGCTGGCCATCATCAGTCTCAAAGCCTCCAGCTTCTGCTCACACCACTCAGCAGAGTAATCTCAGTATCATCAGACCCAAGTTAAAAAAAAAGATGTGTACAGGCAAAAAAAAAAAAAGTTTTAAAAACCACAAGGTTGAAATACATTATTAAACATGTTATTTTTATTATATGCTGGGGATTTTAGTATTTGGAAGTTGTTTTCCAAGTCCTCTCAGAAACCACAAGTTTCAGCAATTCACTTGCAGAAAATTAAAGCTGATATTACTGTCTGCAGGACCTGAGATGTTCTTTTGAAGTTGCAAGTCCATGATAAAACTCAATCAGCTGGAAAAAGTGGGGCCTGCATCTGCTGTATTTGCAGGATTTCACCTTCATTTCTATAGGTTTTCCTGTCTTTGACTTCCATTGCCACAAGCAAGGAAGCTCCATTTCAAACTTCTGTCAGCTGTAGGGACACTGAGCTTGTTTTGTTGATCCACACAAGGGAGTTGTAACAAAGTGATCTGCAGAAAATGTCTGAGGATGCCCAGGGCTTGTTCTGCCGATGGGGGGCTTCCCTGCTGGTAAGCTGCTGAGTGTCCCACCCGAGACTCCTTAGGTAAGGAGTTCCCATCTTCTGCTCCCTGGGAGTCTTTGCTTCTCTCCCTAATCCACATGGGAAAACCCTCTTGTCTGTGGGATTATGACAGTGTGCCAGAGTACAAAATGTGGGGAGTGTGGGTTTCCAAATACTGGAAAAGATTCCGTGCCCCCCCCCCCCCCCGCCCCGAGTAAAGCAGCAGGAACATGATAGCAGTGCAGCAGAGAGCACTGATTTAGATGGAGCCTTTGGAAAAGAAAAAAAAAACCAAAAAACAAAACAAAACTAAACAACAAAAACAAATTAAAAAAACCAACCAAAAAAAAAAAAAAAAAACACGGAAAACCACCCCCCTTCAAAAAAAAAAAACCCAAAAAAAAGTTACTGTAGGACAAGAACCTTCTGGGGTTTTTTTGTTGTTGTTGTTGTTCTGTTTATACTTCCCTTAGCACAAGGGCCTGAGACTGAGTCCCTGGATGCTGTACAAGTATATTGAGCACGAATAATTAAATCCGAAGGGGCGGAGGCGGGGGGGTGGGGGAGGAGAAGAGGGGCGCGAATAATTTAAGCCGCTGATGGAAGCAACGGAGAAAATGAAAGAGGAGTGGTCTGCCCCTGGGTTTATCCCTCTATCCCTTCTCCTCTACCGCCCTGGCTCGCTCTCAGAGGGGTTGGGGAGAAGCAAAGGGGAGGGGGTGCACCCCCGCAGCCGCGGTAGCTGCGCGTCTTCCCGGGGGCAGCACAGCCCCCAGCCCGCGCCGCTGGAAACGTTGGGGTCGCGCTGGGACAAATCATCAGGAAAAGGGGTAAAATTAAGGAGAAAAATTAAAAATAAATAAATAAATCAGAGTGTCTCCCCCGGGGTGGGAGCATCCCCATCGCCGGAGCATCCGCGGCCGTGCTCGGGGATCGGGGTTGGTCCTCGCCGCTCCTTTCGGCTCTCTCGGCTCGTTCCCCCTCCTCTTCCATGCGATCTCAGCAATCCACCTTAAATCGCGGTGGCTGCAGAGAGAAAAAAAAAATTAAAAAAAAACCAGGCTGTGTCTGCAGCGACCTTGCCATGATCTAAAGTGTTTTGTTTACAGTCAGGCACCCCCGATGGCTGCAGCAAATCGGGACAGAGGCAGGCGCCCGCCCGTAGTAGCAGTGAAGCGTGGAAAAAAAAAAAAAAATACGGGAAAAAAATACACTCGAAAGTCCCGGCGTGAAGCTGTGGAAAGATCAGAGCGCCATCGTCTTGTAAAAGAGGGGCACAGCAGTGGGGCTGCGGGGGAGGCGGTGCGGGGTGGGGACGGGGGCGAGAGCTGAGCCTCCCCCGCGGAGCTCCAGCCTCCCCCAGCCCGCCCTGCCCCGCTCCGGGGCCGTCTCCGCTGAAGATGCGGCCAAAGATCGGAGGAGAGGGTTAGAGAAAGAAAGGAGAACGAACAACGACACGAAACCCCAAACACCGAATAAAACTTGGAGGAGTGAAGCAGGACGGAGGGAGGAGTGTTTATAGGGAGGTCTGGGTGAAGAATGTCCTGGCTGCTCTAACAGGCTCTGGACACCCTGTCCCCTCTCTTCCCACTACCCCTCTCCTTGCTCTTGTTTGGGGTTTTCCACTGGCAGAGCTGCTCGCTGTTTTTCTTTCCTCCAGAATCGCTTAGGCGAGCCTCCCATCTTCTTTTTGGCCACCCTGCCTCCCCAGCACTTTATAAGGCTGTCCAGTGAACCAGCAAAGCCCATCCAAACCACACACAAAGCATCTGGGTTGCTTGGGATTTTATATATTCCCTTGCAAATAGCAAGGGGAAATTGGGACTCATACCTGAGCTCCTCCACCAGGATGTGTCCTCCAGAGCTGAGGATGAAGAAAGCAGGGATATGGCATGACCCAGTCTGGGGGTTTGAGGATGTTTGCTCCTAACCCACCTCAGCTGGTACTGAGCCAGTGTTGCTTCCCCACCTTTCCAGGTTTTCAGGCCAAGTGCTGATTTCTTCAAGAGATATGGGGCAAACCTGCCATGAGATTTGAGGTGCAGACCCCAAGTATTCACCATAAAATATGCCCTTAACAGGAGCCCTTCCCTTCTGGGCAGGATTAGGGCCCGGTGAGGTTCAGCAGCAGGCACTGTCAGGAAGGAAAGAGCCACTTCAGTGTACAAAGGCTCTGGGACATAATCCACCAGTGCCCAGGAGCAGAGAGCACGGCCTAGAGGGGCGAGGAGATGCTACCCTCCTGTGCAAGTGGCGTTTGAGACCTTTTGCTCATTTGCTGTAAACTCTAGAGGGAGCCTAAGGACAGAGATCAGGCCAGGACCTGGCCTCGCTGCTGGCAGCGTCCCCAGTGCCCGCCTGGGCTGTCCCTGGGCAAGTCCCGCTCCTGTCCCTGCTGTGGGCTCTGCTCCCGCTCCCCTCTCGGATCGTGGGGACCAGGGGTGGCCCTGACACCACTTGCAGCAACCTTGGGTGGGCTCAGGCCCGCACCAGCCCAGGGGATTTTGAGCCCTTCCGAGAGTGCTTGGCTGCAGGTACAGCTTGGGCATGTCCTTAATGGGATTTGGGGTGTCCTTAATGGGATTTGAGAGTGTCCTTAATGGGATTGGTTTTAAAAGGCAGGTACTGTGTCAGAAATGCCTTCTCTGTGCTATGACCATAGGGCAGGTTACATAGTTATGTCTGCAGAAGATACAGGTTAAATTACTAGAGCTGAAAGTACTCATTCCTCTCTCTTTGGAGCTCTCTGCTTGCCACCAGCTTCCCTTGGCTTGCTGAAGGAGCAGTCCTTTCAAAATACCCTGATTTTGTCTCGGGCAAGACTCTTCTGGTCTGGCTCAGACAATTTTATTTTTGTTTTTCATTTTGTTTGAAGTGCAAAATAGGAGCAAGCTTAAACTACCATTGAAGCACAGGTGAAGCCAGGAGTGTCCTACAGCCAGCAGTGAGGGATGCACTTTTCTGGGTAACCAACTTCTCCTTTTTCAAACCAGGAACAAGAAAGAGGATGTTAATATGCAGTCCCTAAAAATAAATACACACACTCACATGTGATTATGTTGAGTTATCCCAGCAAACACCACTGTTGTAGAGGTGAGGCCTAAATCAGTAAATTGATTACTTGCTATGAACTCACATAATTTCTCTGAAGAAAACACACCATTAAAAAAAAAAAAAAAAAGTAATTTTCAATCCAGTCTGACTCCACATCTGTAAGGCTTCCCATTTAATACATCACATAACCCACACCACTTTGTTAGCATAGCAAATTTTTGACATAAGAGTCTTAACTAGAGGCTTCTTATGGCAGCTAAGTTCCTTTCCCTTTCCGTGTTCCTTCTACTCCCTTCTGCTCCTCTCTCCTTCCCCTTCCCTTTCCTTCTCCCTCTCCCTCTGCCCCTCTTCCTCTTCCTTTTCAGGGTTTGAAGAGGATTAACCTGCTCCATGTTTATAAAGTTCTGAGTTTTGAAAGCCCAAAGCAAGAGCTGAGCACCAACAATAACCAGGAGCTATTATTGTCACTACGAGGTTAAACAGTCTTCCAACCCCTTGTTCGGCCACCTATGCCTTTAAGAAAGTTTCCCAACAGAAGAATTATGTGCGGTGGAAATGAGTTGTCCTGTTTTTCTGCAGAGCCCGAAGTGAACCTTTCTGGGAAGGGAATGATATTTTGTAGCAATGTTTTCTCAAGTACAATTCTTTAGGTTCCCGAGTGATGACACATTGTACAGCAACGCTCTTGGCACAAGGCGTTCATCTGTGAGAAGGGATGCTGGCCCCATTTCTTACAGCCATTCATTAAATAAAAACACCCTGTGTCATATGTTAAGTTCCTCTGAAATGTTTAACGTTTTTAGTGCATGAAATTATATGGTGCCTGGATAATTTTTTTTTTCCCAGAACACAGCACTAACCTCTAAGTCAGTTACTGAACATTGTTGGAAGAGCTCATTATTTTTCGTTAGGGTTGTGTTTTGTTTTCATTTGGTAGGAACCCAGCTTCATGCAATAGGCTTTTTCAGAAATACAGAACTATGTAAATGTGATGCTTACAGCTGACCACAAAGAGGCCACTCACCAAAAAAATACCCCAACATAAAAACATCTGCATCTGTTAGAATTTTAGGCATTCTGGGTGCTGTTTACATGAGAATCTAGCCCAGTTCTCTTTTTTACTTTTATTTTTCTTTCTCCTTTCTTTTTTCTTTTTTCTTCTTTCTTCTTTTTCTTGTTTTTCCTCCTTTCTCCTTTTGTCTTTTTTTTTTTTCTCTTTTTTTTTTTTTTTCCTTTCCCCAATGGGCTGTATTAATTGCCTTAGGATCAAGAGGTCTACAAACATCTTCCTTATATAAACAGAGGAACTGGTCTGGCTACTTTCTAAACCCTTTAAGGAAGATGACCCATCTCACGTACCAAAATGATGGCATTAAGTAACAGATTACTATCAGGGCTTGGGATCTGAGTTCTGGTTCTGGCTTCCCTTTGCCATGTCACTGCACATTGCTGCAACTCTTGGCACCTCCATTTCTTCCCTCACCTTTTTCCTAATCTGTTTAGACTTTTAGCTGTTGGAAACACTCTGTTTGTACAATACCACATCTTGTTTGTGTTAACCAACCTAGCAAGGGAATTGTACAGCTCCGGGATGCAAAAGCCAGGGCATTAACCTACAGTAATGGGATGTTATTACAGAGGAAGATTGAAAGTGGGTTCTGCAAGCATCTGGCAATGAGAAAATTGTTATGAGGTAGGTGACAGGCATTTCAGAGAATCACAGAATCACAGAATGGCTTAGGTTGGAAGAGACCTTAAAGATCATCCAATTTTCCACCCTCTGCCATGGGCAGGGACACCTTCCACTAGCCCAGGTTGCTCAGAGCCCCATCCAACCTGGGGCAACTTGGACACTTCCAGGGATAGGGCAGCCACAGCTTCTCTGGGCAACCTGTGCCAGGGAAGAATTTATTCCTGATACCCAATCTAAACCTGCTCTCTGTCAATGTGAAGACATTCCCCCTTGTCCTGCCCCTCCAGGCCCTTGTAAAAAGAAGTGCTGCACCACCATCCTTCCAGCCAGGATGGTTCTGCCAGGGCAAGAGCCTCCTGAGCCCAGTTACCAGTGGGCTGCATCAGTGCTCCTGACCCTGTCCATGACTGACCTAAACCAGCCAAGCTTTAAAAAGTCGAGCAAGCTGGCAAGTCAAAAAGCAAACATTATTTCACTAAGGCCAGTCTATTGCAAAATGCACTGCGGCCATGATTTCAGTGAGAAAGATGGAAGAAGAGAGGCTTTTTATTTACCAGCACTTGTTCTGGGCTTCCCTCCTAAGGAGTTAAACATTTCTATGAGCAGAGGCCTAATCGGCTGTGTTTTGACTCTCACAAGTTGGTTACTCCCTTTGTTCTTGCTGCCAGCAGCTAAACTGGGACATCTATTCAAAGAGGAGTATCTGAAAGCATCACTTTGGAGGATTTGTCACCTTGTTATCTCTAGTTTGAAAGGCTTTTTGAGAACAGCTTCCACTCAAGATGTTCGCAAAGGACAAAGTTATCATTGCAAATATCGCGGTTTATATTTAATAACTGACTTGAATGACAGCAACGAAACATACCTAATACTGTGAGGGGCCTTGGCAATTCTCCATTTCTTCTGTTTCCCCCCACCCCAAGCCTGCAAAAGATGGGTGGGAAATCACAAAAGCAGCAAAAGCTATGGTCTGACTCAAAAATTTTCCTTGGGTCTCTGTAACAACGTCCTTAAAGAAGTTCTTCTGTTCCTGGTGGTCTCCAACACTTTCAAGCCGTGGTCAACCTCTCAGAACTCCTTTGCCCTCCAAAACCAATGAAAACTACCAAAAATTAACCCAAACCTTCATCTGTCCTTGTGGGTGTCTTTTTGAGCCTACAGCACCCTGTTGTTTCAAGGGGGGGCTGAAGAACCTGAGTGCAGCCAGAGCTTCCCAGGACAGTAGGGAGCCCTTTCTTGCAAGTCTTCAGAGCAAACTGTGAGACCTTGGTAGACCCTGCTTTGGGATTGCTTCATTCTGGTGTGGTTGGTTTGCTGAGCCCCAGAGTTAGAAACAAAAACCCCAACTCTCAGCATGCAAAAGGGGCTGGTCAGCCACCCAACAGGCCAAGTTAAGCCTGGTGAGAAATCAGGGCCAGCTCCTCCAAGGCATTCAGGTGTGTAAGCACCTTTGAAAACCTGTCTCTAATGCCCTGTTAGAGGGTGGTTGGTAGGAAACCTTCTCAGGGTGCCTGGTGGGAAGGGGGAGGTTGGGATCTAATGGCTCTGAGGGTGCAAAGTAGCTTCAGGGATTTCATAATGCTGGGTTTTAAAAAAAAAATGTATAATTTCTTCTGCTCTTTTGAGGCTTCCTCCTTACCCACAGGAACCAGAAGCTCATTCTGCTGCGAAGGAAAGATTCAAGGATTCTGGCAGCTGCATGGCTTCAGGACCATAAGATTTAAGACAAAAGCTAATTGACACAGCAGAACAGTGAATAAGGGCTCACACCAGGAGCTGAGGTCCACTTTGGCTGCATGAGGGAGAAGTTGACTTCAGCTCTGGACATATGATCTGGAGAAGTATTTGGGAAGACTTTCCAAAGCCAGATAGGTTAGATTCAAAGCTACTGAAGTCCTGTTTTCAACTGTGACTTTAGCACTAGGGCACCTCAACTTCCTTACAGTTGTGCAGACCCCCAAGGTCACATTCTCAAAAGTAGTTACGTCAATATCATGTAACCACATCATTTTGCTGCCTGTGAAAAATGTTTTGATTTCACTGAAATTATATTAAGTTGGTCCTACTGCTTCTGTGAATGTTCCTAACAATGTTTTAAAATAGCCTTTTATTTCTTCTTACAAATTGCAGGTTTTTGTAAGGGTGATTTGGTGGAATCTCTCGGTGAGAGCGGCAGCATCTTCTACAGCTTTCTCATCTCCCTGCAAATCCTTGGTAGAAAAAGCTGATGATAATGCTAATAAACTGTTTTTCTTTTGTGCATTCAGATATTGGGCATCTGTAGCTTGGGCCCTGGGGGGCTAGTTATTTCTGAGCAATTTTACAGAGTTTGTATTTAATTAATAAGTCATTTGATTCTTTTCCTTTTTTGACCTCTAACAAGCGATAACAGCCTATCTTTCAGAAAGTCAAGTACGAGGCTTTCTTTTCCCCAGTAAGTATTGAACTCTAGGCCTGGAAGAGGGCCAGAGAACACAGGGACAATGTTCCACAGTAACATTTTGTACTTCATTAAAAACAACAACAACAACAACAACAACAACGGTCAACTGGCACATTAAATAAAGCGTCTTTCTTTTCCTCCTCCCTTTGTTTTACAAATATTCATTTATTCGTTATACTTCCTGTAAAAATGCCTGCACACATACACATTCACACTGGATTTTTCTGCTGAGCAAATGATGTGTTAAGATGTCTTGTATTATTTTTATGTATTTAGTTTGGCTTAGATCAAGCTACTGTGAAAGATCCCCCATTTCAAGGTCTCTGTGGCAAGGGATTTCTGGATGACTAATGGTTTGGATTACTTCAGTTTGGGGGTGCTTCTCTTAAAAAAATCTGCAGAAACCCATTGCTTCTATGTTCTCTCATAGTGAGTACCTTAAAGCTGAGAGACTGCTAAGTCACTCTGGAAAATATTGGCCTGGAAGACTTCACCCATCTGTGCAAATACACCACAATCCAATTAAACTGGCAGACTTTGCAATTATTTGCAGATTTCCACAATCTGGCAGCAGCAAGCACATACAGCCTGTGTTGCATAAGCAAGTTGTCGCAAGCCCGTGTGCCCCACGGCCTGACTGAGCTCCCCAAAATCCTGGAGGAGGAGTGGGCAGCATGGTGTGTCCTGCAGATGGGCACACACCAAAGAGATGGGCTTCGGTGCCAAAAGAAACCCCTAGCTGAGCTCCTGGCCCCAGAAGGGCAGGGTTAAACATTACCATTTGCTGCACCATCCTCTCCACAACTACAACGTCACAAAACCAATTTAAGAGGTTCCCACACTTTTCCATCCTTTCCATCATTTTCCTTCATTTCCATCTGCTCATTCTTGCCTCACCTTCAAGCAAGGCCTTTAAAATTAGACTGAAATGTAAGAAAATAAATTAACAAAAGTAATAGGACTGTTCAAGGGAAATAATCCAGATGGTTTTGCAGCACTGCTACAAACTGTTGTGCTTTCACCACTGAGGAAAAGGGAGGTCAAAAAGTGGCCTTTTCTGGGGAAGGAAAGAAGATGCTAAACTCAGTAGTAACCACAGGACAACTTCCCCAACCTGTGTCAGCCCAGAGCCGTGCTGATGTTTGTGGTAGCAGAGGGAATGAGGGTTGGAGAAGAGGGAAGGTGAGCTGGATGATTTCTGTGGCAGTGCCCCATCAGAGTGTTTGTAGGGGATGGGATTCCCTCTGCCAGATAGATTGAGATACTCAAAAGTATTTTAAGTACTTTGAGTACTCAAAGATACTTTCAATTCAAAGAGGCAGTGAGTTTGTATCTAACAGCTGATTTGAAACTAATCTCATTAGTCCAAGCTTCAGGCTAACTGCTTAAAATCTAGGCCTAGACTCCTGTAAAAAGCCCACCAAAACAAAACTTAAGATCTTCTTTGACATTCCAGCTGCACATTTTCACCCTGGTTTGACCTTCTCCCTCAGTGGAGTGGATGATCCTCTTGGGCAAGGTTTTAGCTAGGCCTGGGAAGTGCCTCAGGTTAGATTAGTACTAAAGGAGGGACAGAGTGGGAGTTTGTTTAATACTCAGTGTATCTCCCAGATCTGGTTCACAGCACCAACAGCAGTGTTGGCAGGACCCACAGGTCAGTGGATGGTAGGCAGTGACTCTTGGCCTCAGGTGTTCAGCCATGGAGGGAACTCCCAGTCCTCAGCTGGTCCCTGCCAGCTGCTACTTCCATGCAACATGACAGGGAGATCCCCCAAAGGAAATGAGACGTTTTCACAAGCTGTGAGGTCGCTGGATCCCACTGCCCCCCACAATGGGGGTGGATGTGTGAGGAGCTGAAGCAGCACTTTGAGCAAGGATCCAAGTAGGTGAGTAGTAGGAAAGGCTGAAGTGGGAAGCTCTGGACTGACACCTCTCAAGACTTGCTCTAGCCACCACCCATGGCTGCTGCAGGCTCTTCTGGAAACCATGGAACTACAAGGAGCACCCAGCTCTGCACAAGCTCCAAAATCCACAGGAGGAGGGAAGTGAAACCTCTTTAAATTGTGATACCCAGCCTGTGTGGGAGACCTGTCTCAGTTGGGTGACTCTGCACCATTTCAGCAGCCTTTCCTCTCAAGGTCTGCAACCATGAAGAAGCTCAAACTCTTCCTTTCCAAAAACAAGGGATCAATCCCTTCAAATCATGGCTGTGTCCTCTCCCACAGCACAGAGCTCATCCAGCATCCCCCAGTTCAGATTCCACCTGCACCCCAACCAACAAGCTCTCCCAGGTCATCCAGCCTGGGGCTTCCTGCTTGTCTTTTGGGGTTGTTCCAAGTTCAGGGCCTGAAACACGGGGGGTTTTTTTAATGAATATATATGTTATTATTCTCTCTATTTCTTTTGTTCTGATATTTACTTATGTCAAGGAAAATGAAAATATTTCACCAGAGGAGAACTAACAGGCTCTAAGATAAGCAATTCAACAGTCTTCTCTGAACATCCATTTAAAAATGGATTCAGGTAGCATGATGTTCTAGCCATGTGGTGTTGGCATCTTCATAGAAATAAGGGAGAAAATGGATGAAAAAGCAGTAAAGTGAAAAGAACTAGTTCCAGAGCATCATTGTCTACTTGGATAACACAACTCAGGCTTTTCATTTTAAGCCTGGGATTTGTCTCCATTACTGCTGATAAATCCCCCTTTCTCCTTATTCCCACAGAGTATCTTCTTGCCAGCTCCTGCATCACTTTCTGGGAAACTGAACTCTTCTGGCAAGCAGATCTCCTAGTTTGTCAGCTTACAAGTCCATGGAGGTGAAATAGCTCATCATTTCTGGGGCAGTTTCCAGTGGTCTATGAAAGTCACAGCTATCACAGAGCGAAGGGTTCTAGTCACCTCATTTTAGCTGCACAAAACGGGATTTCTCATCCCAACTCCTCATTTTCCCACCTGATGGAGCACCATCAGAAGGCAAACCATCCCTCTTCTCTGGGACACCAGCTGGGATGGGTGAATCACCCTGTGGATGTGCCTGTATCTGTCTGTGGGCTTCAGAGAGTACCTGCATGTCGAGTTCAGACTGGATGTGAACTTCCAGTCAGCCAAATTTAAACGAGTCTTGCCCATAGTGCTGGCATCTCCCCGAGGTTTCCATTTGCAGCAGCACTGTAACAGATGCTGAGAATACATTAAATGCTTTCCTAATGTCACATTCCCATGTCTGCAATCATGGTAATTGCCTCAGTGGAGCTTTGCAATTGCGAACGAGCAGGAAGCCATCTGCAAAGGAATCTGTCTATTAAGATGTGGCTCCTACTCTGGAATTGCTTGAAAAGCCCCAGCACATTTCTTGGGCTAAAGATAAAAATTTTAAAAAATAAATTAAAAAAAAAAAAAGTCAGACTTCTGCAGCAGGATGGAAAGTATCCAGAATGCACTCCAGTGATCCAAGGAATAGACTGACTTTTGCTTTAGAACTGTGCTAATTAAATACTGCTAACTACATCTGAATAGAATCAAGTCTAATTTAAGGCCCTTTCTGAGCTCCAGGGCAATCTAGGCTTGTCCTAAAAAAAGAAATTACCGACTGCTGACAACAGGTGTCAGCAACAGGAGTGGCTGAAGAAGGGCTGAATGTGAATTAGCTGCAAGTGTAGACAAGGACAAGCTAAATTCAGCACTGTTGCTGCAGCCACGATGAGACCTGGCTGGAAGCAGAGGAGCAGAGCAAGTATGAACCAGAGCAGTCAATGCTGCAGCTGCTCTCGTCAGTGTGTGCAGATAATCAGTGCAGATCCAATTTTCTGTGGCATAGATAAGGTTTGTTTTAGCACCACACATGCCAAAAGCACCTTAAGTTCCCATAGGAATTCTTGGGTGGCAGCCAAGGGGAATGTTTCGCAATGAGTGCTGCGCTCCCTTCCTCTTACTGCTCCCCACCACCCTGCAGTCCACAGGAATTCCCCCAAGCAGGGATCAGGTGGTTTGCTTCTCTTTTCCATGTGTATCCATATTAAACCGAGCAGGAAAGGTGCTACAAATGCCTTGGACAAACCAGGGTAGCAGAGCACTGCTGGCCCCACCAGTCCTTTGCTGGCAGCTCTTCCACTGCCATTTCCTCCTGGCTCCTGCACTGACTTTCTCATCATGTTTCTTTAGCAACATCCCATGTCTCTTCTTCTCCCCCCTTGCTCTTTTTAAGTATACATTTAAGATGGGGTTTTTTTCCATGCCCTTTCTCTGTAATTTATCCCATATGTGTATATGAGTCTTCTCATAAAAAGCTTTTGCCCAAGTCTGTCTTTGTTTTTCATGTTTTGGCTTTATTTTTAATATTTTTTGCTGTCATGCTCTTTTTCTCCACTGCTTTCAAACCCAGGCCTGTTTAACCCTTCCAGCCTTCCTGACCTCCACAAGCACAAACATCAGTTCTCTCTCCATGTAGTATCATTCCCTCTCCATCAAGGAAGCAAGAAAAACAGGTTTGTGGTTGGTATTTGTTAACAGAACAAAAACAGCAGGTTAAAATTCCTCTGGGCTTGTTTTTGATTTGGTAAAAAGAAGGGGTAAGGGCAGGACTGAGGGCTGAGGACACACACCCAGGCTCTCACCTGAGCTGAGTGGGACACCTGCTCTTCCACAGGTATGGGGAGGGGAAAGGCAGCAAATGCAAACCCAGTGGAAGGAAGGGCAGTTTCATCCATTTCAAAAGAGTCACACCCACCTCAAATTAACACCCCTGTTTTAATTTACCCTCGTACCTCCTGCTAATCTCTCTTCCAAGTCACATTACAAAATGTAAATTTTGCCAGGGGTTAAGGGTGTTGGACCAAGCTCACAGACTTTCCCCACTTGTAAGTATTCAGCACTTTCACATAGGTTTGGTTTCCTGCAAAGGAAGAAAAGACCATTTCTGCTCCTGATTTGTGACAAGGCCGTACAGTGGATCCACACTTGTGCCCAGAATAAAAGCCTTTAATGCTGTCTCAAGACAAACAATTGTGCATATGCCCAGCTTTCCACTGTAGCAAAGTAGACTTATTGTGTTAGAAGGATGTGTGGGCTTAACACTGCCTCCAGAAAGCTTAAAAAAGCAAATGGGAATTGTTGACAGTGGGCAGGAGCTGGGACAATCATTGGTGTCATTGTAGAACTGCTGCAGCCATTTTTTGGACATCCCACCTCAGGAGGGTTTAACTACAGGACCTTTTCCATCTCCACCTTTAGGAGCTGGGGGTATGTACTGGTTTCTGGGCTGCTTACCAGCCAGAACTAGTTACCAGCATAAAAGGAAAGTTTGTGGGTTTTCAATCTCAGTTTGTTGAGTGGTCTTAGGGTTGGAAGAAAGAGCGGACCCTGGGCCTGGGTAGAAGGGATTTTATTCCATGGAACTCCACATGCCAGAGCAAGTTTTGGGCTTTGGTTCCCTCCTTAAGTACCCAGGGTGCAGCCTGGGCAGGAGGGAACTTCGGTCCAGTGGGGGGAAAGGAAGGGGGTGGTTCAGAACAGGGATGCTTAACACAACAATGGGAAAGGTGGGGGTTTGAGCACCTGGTCAAATGGGAGATCTTCTCCTCTCAAGTCCATCAGGGTGATTGACAAGGTGCTCCCTCCAGGGTGATACCACAGGGAATTGGGGATGGGGGCGGTTTGAAAGGGATATGCCAATACAAACAAATAAATAAAATACATATACAACTTTGAAAAACCTTAATTATGCACCACAACAGGGGTATCTAAGTAAGGAGCATCAGAAAGATTCACTGAGGGAACCAGGCTGTTGCTACAAGATCACTGGATTCTCCTGCTTTCCAATAGGATCTGCCAGGATATGCAGATGAAAAGCCCTCATTTGGAAAGGATGAGTCTGAACTCATCTGGGTCTGAACTCATGCAAATTGACCAAATTTTTGTTTGTTGACTATAAGTCTAATAGCAGAAAACTTTTCTAAGGGAAGATGAGCCACTTGGACCTGAGAGATCACCTTCCATGCCATATTTTGCTCTATGCTGTTGTGCTTTTTTTTGTTGCTTTTGTTGTTTTAAAAAAATAAACAATGGCACCTCAGATAAATTAGGGTGATTATCAGAGCGAATTCCACTGGCAATGTGTACCTTTGGGAAATGGGATCATACACCTGATGGAAAAAACTGGTCACCCTTGTTTATTCTGACCTGTCACCTTGACAGCTTTTTGTTTTGTCCTGCAAGAGACAGTGGCCAATCACCCCCTTCAAGACATTCATGATTTTATTGACATTTATCATAGATGTCCTCAACCAATCCTCTCCAGGCTGAAGAATTAGGGAAGGTTAAAAGAACAAGCTCAATTAATGCTTGCATAATGGCAAGCCATTCCATACTTTGGATCACATTTGTCATCCATCTCTGAATATTTTCCATTTCCACATGCCTTTTCCAAGCCAAGAAGAGCAGAACTGCTCGTGGATGTGGGCATACCACAGATTTGTACAGGGGCAGGGCGAACATTTCTGATTTCTGGGAAGATTTAATTTCTGCAATGAGTCGAGGTCTTTGACCCCTGCTGACCCCTGTTCCTGTGTTACAGCCCACTGACAGTGGTGAGCACTTAGCTCATTGTTTTCCACGGGAGCCTTTTTCCCATATGCATCACTCTGTGTTTATGCACAGTGACACTAATAATGTATCCCTGCTGCCTGCTCTCACTGAGCTGCTCTTCAGCTCGTTCACAGGCTGTTGTTCAGAGCCCAGTGCTCCTGCACAGCTCCCTGTCCTTCTGGCCACAGAGCACGGAGGGAGCTGCACCCTCAAGGGCTCCTTTCACCCAGCTATCAAGCCAGAGGCAAGGAGGCAACATGCCCAACCCAGGGGATACAGTGGGGGTAACTATCAAGCACAGACAGAACCTCGGGTTCACACTGCCCCTTACCTGACACTTTACACACATCCCTGCTCCTCACAGCCCAGCCAGAGCAAACTGCTTCTGACCAGAGCTACTTCTGACCAAAGCCTGTAAAGGCAGCTGGCTGCTCCTGGACTTTTCTCTCTGACAGATGCCCTCAGAAACAAATGGCCATGGCTACAAACCTTACATTTCCACCTTTACCCTATTACTCTGCCCGCTGGAGTCACCAGTTTATTTAAATGATTCTTATTACACACCAGGAATTTTTCTTGTGACGTGCACTTCTTGTTGTCTCTTTGTTGTCAAATGGAAAATCCATGAAAATCAGGTTGACCAGCTCCTGGTAGGGTCCTACGACACCTGCTCAGCACCACTCAGCTGCTGCTGTATCCTTAAGCACATACACAGCCCCAGGACTAGTGCCTCCACTGGAGAGAGGGAGCTGTTTTTCCTTCCCCTGCTCTGGAGTGTTGGGGCTGGGGGAGATCTCTGGCCACATTTAGATAGCCAGGCTTGTATCCAGAAACTAGAATTACCAGACACATGGAAAACCCAATAAGCTTTAAAAGACTTTTCATGGCTAGGCATGCCAAAAAGAGATGCTAAGATAGGACATGAAGTATTTGGGGGTGTTTTTAATTTGTGTCATAGGCACATGCTTTATTTGTGTGTAGAGTGACTACTCAGTTAATTTTACAGTGCACATAAATATGAACTACCTGGTACAAGATCCATTTTTCTGTGAGTGTAAAACATGACTAATGAAAGAAAACCCATCTATTGTCAGATATTTCATCTATATAATTTCAAAGTGAAGCTGATAAAAGCCAAACAGAACACAAATCTCTATTAAATTAAATCACCCCTATCGATCCCTCCCCCTGTACTCATGAAGTCATCAAAGTGATTTGGTGGGGAAATGTAAGCTTGGAAAATTGGTTTATTGATAAACTGCAGGGGAAAAAAAAAAAAAAAAGCAGTGACAAAAAGCAATAGCACCTTTTTAAAGTTGTTATGATACCAAATGCAAGGCCAGGATAGAAATGTGTGTTGGTTAAATTATCCTGCAGGTTTCAAAATATTTCAGATCGTGTCAGCAAGGAGCAAAAGAGTTCAGAATTAAGTTCCCAGGGAGGGCACACAAACAATGACTCAAAAAGGAAACTTGGGAAATGTGGGGAAATGCTCAGTAATTACTTTTTCATTTGTTTTGCTCCATTCAAAACAGTTCAGCAAGGGAACACGAAACACAAAAATCAGAGCAAACAACAGTAAATAAGCTTAGCCCAGACCGTGCTCATTATTTATGAACACCTACTACTCTGCAAAATAAAACCAACAGATTCCATGCAAACACATGGAATTTCTCTGGTGAAATACAGGAAGGTGCACCTCAAAAACTATGAGCAAAAGGGAGAGGAAATAATGGGGCTTTTTAATCAGTAACCTGACTCACATTAAAATCAAGGGATTTTGACTTCAAGGGGAGATGGATGGAGAACAGTAGATTAGAAGGACCTGCAAACCAAGGTTCTCCTTCAGCTGGAAGAGTAAATTCCTCCACCCCAAGGCCTACATTTATTTATATAAAGCAAGTGTTTTGGCATTAAGGAAGGAACAGAGCCCAACAGAAGCTGTCCCAGGAACCAGGTCTCAATCCAAACTGTGAGGAACAGGAAGGAAAAGACTAGGAAGAAAATGAAGACCATTTTCCATCATGAAGGTGAGGTGGGGGCAAGCAGCCACCCTCCACATCAGGAACTTCATGGCACAGGTGCCATTGTAAAACCAGAGGTGCTGTGGAAGTGACAGCTCAAAGTGTGGAAAAAAAAGGGATTTTATGAAACAGAGGAGAGAGATTAACAGGAGCAGTGCAGTCTGTATTCCTGAAGCACTAGGCAGGAATTGGCCCAGTCAGCTCTTCCCTTCTGTGGGGCTGAGGGTCAGAGCAGTGGCAAAGTGCAAACCAGTCCTAGGACACAGCTCTTGGCAGAAATGCTCTTGGAACAGTGCAGGTTAAAAGTCAATAGTGGTGGCCTTCAGCCAAGCCAGGGGACCAAATGAAAATACCTTTTCCAGTTTATTTCCTACCCCCTCCCCATTTCTGCCCAAACAGTAGCAGGAGGATCTTGCCACCCACATTTGCACTGTCTTTAGGAATGTATGTGCCTATTTTAGGACAATTTGGAAGCCCTTGGGAACATTCCTAATTAATAAACATAGTTTCTATTTTATTTTCCTGTATTCCCCTGTGGATTTTCTTTATCTTCCTTTGCCAGCTATTGTGTACAGAGCCATTCATGATCCAACAGCAAGGCAATCCCTGGAACTTGGGGAATCCTAACCTGGCATTACCATTCAAGGGGGGAAATTATTCTTCAAAACTGAAAAGCACTTGCCTCTCCAGTCAGCTCTGGGCCTGCTGTTGCAGTCCAGCTGTTTTGCCTGGAAGGCAGAAATAGGAGAACCTCAAAAGATTCTGCCCTGAAAACTCTCCAGTCTGTTGTCTATACAGGGGACAAGGACAAGGAGGAACAAGTTCACATGAGTCTCTTGCTGTTTACTAAAAATACTGCCAACATGATGCTTCTGATGATTTTGTTTGCAGTACTGGTTCAGAAAGAGGAAGTACAGATGGGTGAGGAGATATAAAAAGACCTTGTTTTTGTTCTCCTTGAGACATATTGTGTAACTACAACCCTGGAGAATGCTGCTAGTGAGGAGAAGCATCAGGATCAGCTCTGCTTTGCCCAGGTGGGTATCCAGGGAGAAAGCAATGCTGCTCACCTCAGTATCTCTCCCACCTGCCATCCTCTCTGAGTCAAGGATGGAGTTATAATTTATTTTTCCTGTCTGTGGATTGTCACCCTATCTAGCCAGTTAACAAACTACACTCATTCAGTAGTCTCTTGTCAGATAGCAAAACTATTTTTCCCACTATGATCTTGTGCTGAATGTAAACTTAAAAGAAAGGGCTTTACTGCATAAGTGGCTCAGGTGGTCTGATTTAGTTTTGCTCAAGAGTTAACGTTTACACTTTCCCCTCCAAAAGTGAGAAGGCTTTATCCTTTTGAGATATTCAAACCCAATGGGATGAGGCCCAGCACAACCCACTTGAGCTGACCCTGCTCTGATATCATCTGCTGGGACCAGATGATCTCCCACTGTAAGCACAGAGCAGGTTCAGGACTACCTGATGGAATTGGACAGGCAGAAATCTCTGGGGCCTGATGATATACATCCCAGGGTCCCCAGGGAGCTGGCTGATATTGGATCCAAGTCACTCTCCATCACATTTGAAAAGGCATGGCAGTCAGGCAAAGTCCCTGGTGAATGAAGTTCTTCCCCCACAGGGCACTGTACAGGGAATGGTCACAGCATCAAGCCTGTCCTAGTTCAACAAGAGTCTGGACAATGCTCTCAGGGACGCACAGACTGTGTTTGGGATTGTTGGTGTGTCCTGTGCAGGGCCAGGAGTTGGACTCAATGATCCTTGTGGGTCCCTTCCAACTTGGCATATTCTGTTGATTCTAATAATGGAAAAAGTGAAACATCACTCCTATTTTCAGAAACGGCAGAAAGGAAGACCTGGGGAGCTACAGAGCCTCTCCTCTGTGCCTGGGAAAGTCATGGAGCAGAACCACAGTGAGGGCAAACTGTGCCTGACCAGGCTGGTGGCCCTCTGAGAGGGAGTGACTTTGCTCAACAAGGGAAGTCCAGCTGGTGTCTAAGGCCTGAGACTTAGCAGACTTCTACTTAGGCCTGAGGCGTGTGACACAGTCCCACATGACATCCTGGATCTCCAGACTGGAGAGACATGGATTTGAAGGGTGGACCCTTCAGTGGGTGAGGAATTGGCTGGATGGACACAGCCAGAGAGATGTGGTCAAGGGCTCCACATCCAGGTGGACACTGGTGGCAAGTGGTGCCTCTCAGGGCTGTGGCTCAAGACTCTTCAATATTTCCATCAGTGACACAAACAGTGCAAGTGTCAGCTTCTAACTGAGCTGCTTCCCCTCTCCTCAAACATGTAAGCAAAAAATACCCCAACAACCAAGAATAGGAACAACAATAGAAACAAAAAAATCCCAGAATCTAAGCACTAGTCTGTTGACTTATTGAGGGGGTTTAAGTAAGCGATGTCTGGTAGGTCATTTGGAATTTGTACAAGAAAGCTGTTAAACTCTTTGATGCACTCAGGGTTTGTGTGGATTTTAGACCTTTCTAATTGTGTTGTCAGGATAAATATGCTGTGCCACCCACACGTCTCTGCTATATTTATCCTGAAAACACTCCTGTGAGGCAAGGCAGTCCTGTTTACCCATTAACTCACGGGGAACAGAAACTCAGATGTCCAAGTGACTTGGTCAGGATCACCCAGTGACTCTCCAGATCCAATGCTCTTGTAACTCTGCCTTCCTTCCTCTTGCCTACACGAGAGATTTGTGCCTCTCCTGTCCACTGCAGCTGCATTAGGGCAACTTTGGAAGGCAAACAAGCAGAGAAACCCCTGTCATGTAACCCTTCAAACAACAGGACCTCAGTGACTCTGCCAATGGAAATTCCCAGTATGGATACTGATTCCATACCAGCCAGTTCATACTGAACTGTGCACCAGCCCTGTTATCTCCCTTCATCTCATTCAGGGTTTAGTCTCCTGTTCTACAACAAGTAGGTGATAACAGGGGCAAAGTACAGTGCTGTGTGTGGCTGAGGCACTCACCAGGGAAAGGCCTGAAGAGAGATGACTGGTCTGAGAACGTGTGCCTTGCCAAAAGGCTTTTCTGAGATTTGCATTTATTAATATTATTGGCTTTGCTATTCCTGTGGGATCCACAGTGGCCTGAGAGGATCATGAAACAGGATATATAAGGCAAGTGCCATGCAAAGGATTTCTGGAGGAAACATCAATGAGCTGGGGCTCAGAAAGGTCTGTCCCTCAGTTAAGCCCCTACTCTCCATGAGGCCAGGATCTGTCCATGGGAGACTTCCTTTTGTGGTGGAAACTGCACCTTGGTGCATAAGCAGGACTCTGGAATCTCCTCTTGGACAAACTGGTGCTTCAGCAGCTCCACAACACCCCCTAACCCAGCCCTGAGCACTTTGGTCCCATGGCTTGCCCTGCTTTGGGGCACCTCACTGCAGGGGAGAGAGGGAGAGAAGGATATTGGCAGTGAATTAAGAGCAGGAAGTCCTCCATCAGCTGAGTCCAATAATTTGAAGGTGGCTCACTCCACTTTGGAAGCCCTCAGGGATCACCACTGAAGTGATCCACCCTCGGGAGAGGAGTGAAGGAAGGCAAGAAAAGCTCAGTGGAGGCATTAAATGGGTTGCCATACACATGGCCCGAAGGTGTGAGTGCCCTGGGGAGCTCTCAAGGCTTTCTGTATGGCAGGTGGAGGCACAGCATCATCAGTATTTCTGTGATCCTTCTGTGATTCCCGAGGCCACAGGTGTGCTCATGGACACTGAGCTTCAGTCAGCTCCTAATGCAGACTGTTCTCAATGCAGGGCACAAAAGGGATGGGTCAGCAAAGGAGGATCTTTTTCAACAGCAGAAAAATTTGTAGTTTGACAGGCTTGTAGTAAACGTAAATTATCAAGCAGTTCATGGCTCAGATCCTAAAACTTTACAGCAGCAGCTACTAAAGAGTAATGGTGGGGATTCCCCGAGTCTGCTGAACTGGGGCTATAATTAGACCATTTAGATATTATCTTCCTAACAGACAAAATTGCTCAGCTCCACAATGCCTGCTGCTTCTGCTGCTTCGGGAAGTTCCCCCGCATATTTATTTACACATAAGGAAAGATCTGAACATTGTTTTCTTTGCTGTAGCAAAAATCCCCCTTACGTCATGGGATCCCTACCCCAAGTACCCCAAGTAGCTCAGGATTGGCCTTTCAAACACTGGGAATGAGAAAATACCCAGTTATTTACAGTGTTCTCCTCTTACCTTCCCCCCTCTGCTTCCATCCCTCAGGGAGTTGCTCTCTTTTGAGTGATGAGTTGTAAACAATACAACACACATTACAAATTGTGTGTGCAGAGAGGATGAGTAATTGTTTTGCAAATAAGAAATACTACATAACCACTCCCTTCATGGCTACCAAGAATTGCCTTCAAATCCCAAAAAAACTGCCAATTGCTGCATTTTCACATAACATGGATGGACCAGACCTTCCTCCAAGCTGCTTTGCCATCCCACTCTCAGTGAAACTGGGTCAATCTGTTTCAGGACAGTTCTGGAAAATTGCATGCATATAACAGCTCAAACTCACTTCCAAGCAAAACTTGGTTTGTGTGGTGTTTAGGCATCATCCTGTCAGCTACACACTCCCAGCTTGTTATTCCATCTGCCAGCAGAGAAAAAATAGGTGTCCATTTGGACCTGATTTTCATACTAATGAGAAGTACTGGACCCAGGAGCTTCAATATCATTGCCTTGTAAAGTAAAAACGTCGAAATTATTTAAAGTAGCTGTTAATTAACACCTTGTATCCCTTCTAATCTCATCACAGTAACATGAAAGGAGAGTTTACCCCATCTCCCTGGATAGAAATGCAAGCTGAAGTCGTGCAGATTGCTTCAGGCCATTCTCACCTAACTTGCAGCCCTGTTCCACTGCAGGCAGCAGGGTCTGTATTTTCTTGGCAAGTTCACTTCTTCCAGAGATGGGAAAATAGAAGAAAAAAAGAAAGAAATACCTTGTTTGAGAGCTGATGACAAGGGAATTTGAATTCTTTGGTCTTGCTGTTGTCAAAACTGGGAGTGTTTGCAGAGACTTACTCTACAGGGTAAATCTTGAGCTCATTGCAGGATGAGAAGGCCAAAAATTAGTGCTTCTTCCTACATCATTGTTACACTTGTTGAGGGTGTAATTTTTCACTTTTGTAGGACAGAGGCATCCTGGGATGAGAAAGCCAGGAAGGGAAGGGCTTGGGCAGTTAAAGCAGTGGTAACAAAAGATCAGGATATTGCTACCATGGAACATTTCCTGGGTGAATCACCTATGAAGGAGTTGAGATTTCAGGTCTCCCTGACTGACATTTGCAGTGGAGCTTTAAGAGGAAGAGTTTGCCCAGCTGGGCAGAGTAGGAACCTGTGGGCTGCTGCTTTGAGGAAGAAGTATTATTTTGAGCTTTCCTCTGTAGTAAGAGACAAAAAAAAAAAAAAAAAAAACCAAACAAACCAGGGAGAAGTGGGCTCCCTCTTGACTCTCCCATGGCCTGGCCAGAGCAGCTCATGGCTGTAGCATCACACTCTGGCTGTTCTTTTGGTTGCCCCTGACCTCTTGGTGATGGTTACAAACCACAGGGAAAGTTCCTCTTCATTTGACATCTTCTGCCTCCTAACAAACACCTCCCAAGGAGCCTCCCAAAGTGTCTGCAGGAGTAGATATGACTAACACCTTACCTGTGGATGGCAGGAGCAACTTTAAAGCTTTTATCTGATTTATTTAGTCATTTGAAGAGCCCAGCTAGATGGCCAGCAACGGTACCATCTACAGATCTGGACACTTGCTTAGTGCAGCCCTCAGGCTGTGCACACACAGCCTCGTGCAGCTGCAGCCATGCCTGTTTAAGAGATTACAGCAGCCTGTCCCAGCTGCTCTTCAGTCCTGTGCCAAAGCTGCCAGCCCCAAGGTGAGGCTCATTATCTATCCATGAGCAGCTCCAAATGCTTTCCAGCCTGAAGGAGAGGGACCAGGAGGGACTCGCTGCTTAGACCACTTCCATTAACCTGCTCTGTGTCAAAGCAATCCAAAGCTTTCTTCAGAACTCTGCCCAAACCTGAATCTGAAAAAAAAGCTACCACGTTTACAGTTACCTCAGCACTTGGTGTAAAACAGGGAACCTCTGAGCTAAAGTCTGCCAAATGGTTTTAAACCCAGAGAGGTTGAGCCACTCGCACTGATAAACTGGAAACTTGTTTTTGTAAATACTGTAGGAAAGTTTGTATCATGGTGTTTACAGGCTGACTGCAATTACCACATTCTCCTAAAACTTTTTGCCCTCAGATGGATGAGTGAACCAATTCTTCCCACTTTTGCAGTAGTGTAAATCAGTATTTATTGCACTGGAAGGATATGAGGTCCAGCACACAGGATTCCAGACATGGCATTCACAGGTTGGCACAGAAACGTGACCTGTGCAATGTGGGTCACATTTCCAGGTGACAATGGCACGACCCAGATAATGCTGGGAAGACTCATCCAATAGGAGGTAGAACTCACAGCTACCCACCAGTGACACAGCACAGCTTGTGCCACACAGCTGGAGGCATCAGGCATCCTCTGCCAGGGATCTTACCAAGTGTTTCCTTGCTGTTCTTGAGGGTAACTGAGGAGTCTGATTTCATGAAACACAGGAAAACCCAGTAACTTGATTCACCACACCTTTCCTTTGTAGGACTTTTCCATCTTTGTATGAAGTGGATGTAAAATAGCTTTTCCTTTTTATTAACTCTGGTTTGATGCCTTTCCTGCACCAATTCCATTCCTTATGGGAAACGATTCGGCTCCAGGTTTGCCAACACTTACACTATTTGTGCTTAATTTACAAGCACACAATTGGCTCCACTGAAATTCACAAAAGACACTGGGGCAAAACTAAGAGCTCAAAATCAGGCCTTTCAGGATGATCTGCCAATAGAATGCTCAGAGTATCAGGGCAATCCAGCCTGGATGAAAGACCATCATTCTGTGATTTTATCTCACATTCATCAATGGAAGATGGCTATTTGCAGATGAATATACAAATGCACACCACCAGACCCTGGCTTCAATTTTAATGCATTTTCAAAATATTCTGATAATACCATATGGGGTTTTTTCCCCCCTGATATTGCCTGTAGTTTCCTCAGAGTTTAAGAATCTGCCTTTTCTTTTTTTTTTTTTTTTTCTCCATGCTATTTCTGCTTGTTATTCTTTTTAGTGCAAAGCCAGGTGCTCAAAGGAATTTGATTCGGGCTTGGATGTTCACTCCATTTTACCTCAGCTTTACACCATTATCAGTCTATTACCTTCAGGTTACTTTTCCTCCCTGACTTGCAAAACAGAATTGAGAGGCAAATCCTCTCAAGGATCTGGGGACAGATTCATCTAGCCACAGACTCCTAACACAAGTTAACATTTCCAAACAATCTCTCAGTGATGTAGGAGCCCATGTCCTACTTTCAGAAGGGATTTGGTTAAGTAAGGATGCAACAAGGAGAAAAAGCTCTGTTTGAGCTTTTTTGGGCAGATAGTTCAAAACATCTGTCAATAAACTCCACAGCTGCCTTTGAACCAGGGGTAAAGGAACCAGCCTGCTGGCTCAGGATGCTCAGTGGGATATAACTGAGCCATTTAAAATCTCCAAGTCTGCCAAAACAGAGTAGGAAGGAGAGAGAACATGCCAGCCCATGGAAGGGAGGGCAGGGGCTACGGGGCAGAGCTGGGAATGTTACAAGGGAAGCTCAGGTGATGGTGATGGTGTGGATGGGGAGGAAGGTCTGAGATGAGAAGAGCACCACAGCTGAATTGTAGGACTGGGGATGCTTGGGGGAGGTCAGCTGTGATGGTGTGGCATGGGAAGGAGCTGAGGAGCAGGATCCAGGCTCGTGGGAAGAGCCAAGAGACTGCTGTGCAGAGTCCAGCATCCTGACTGTGCCTGCCCTGCACCACAGACCCTTGGTGTGTCCCAGTCCTGCTCCTCCAGGGGTCTGGAGCCCCTGGATCTGCCAGAGGAGGCAGCAGCCCCCTCCCAGCCCAGGAATACTTTGCCTGGACAGCAGGGTGCAGGAAACACCCACAGGTATTCCCAGGTCCTGCACTGAAATGAAGGCAGGCTGCAGCCTGGGGTTTGCCTTGTTTAACCAGCTCTGATGGCACAGACAATGAAATTCCTTCCCCCATAGGCACTGAAATTCCTTTAAGGGGCAGAAAAGATTAATTCAGCTAGAGAATGTCTGAAGAGAGCTGCAGACAGTGTTTTTGTCTGGGTATATTCCATGCTTAGGTGGCAGTAATGCCACCATGGCCAGGAAAGCCATGTGCCCCACCTGTCAGGGACTCATCCACTGGAAGCAATGCTCACCACAGAGAGGGCTCTAGAAAGGGCTCTGCCAGTGTGTGAATGCCCTCTGCCAGCACACTGTGAGATACCCCTCATCAGATTTCATCATTAAAAATGAATTAGAAAAGCACCAGCTGCACACATCAGTCTGCAGTGAGGATTGAGGAGAGACATGTTCTGATTAACACCCAGGGGGATGCTCTTCCCACTCCCATAGTAAAGTCATTCATGCAGGCAAGTTAACAAGACTTAGCTACTACAATGGCCTTTGCTTGCCACCTATCCTGGGAAAAGGATGGGAGAAAACAAGGCTTGGGACTGTCAGACAGAAAAGAGCAGGCAGAGAGATGTAACAGGACATAAGGCACCTCGTGTCCCTCATCAGCATCTGCTATGCAACATACTAATGAAATACTGACTGAAAGACACAAAACCCCAGCTGGGACTGGGAAAGAGCCTTGTGTTTTATTCTAAACAGCTTTAATGCTCTCCTGCCTAAAGGAAGCTCAGCCCATACCGTGAGGGAATGTGCTGAGGCTGAGCCAGGGCAAAAGCATCTCTCCTTGCTCCTCCCTTCTCCTGCTCAGATATCAGACTTGGCAGCACAGGGGACAGGACTGCAGTCAGTCAAGCTCCAGCAAAAAACCCTCTGTCTATGAAAAAAACCCCAAACAACAAACCCAAAAACTTTCACATCAATTTCTAAATAAAACCAGACAGACAAATACAAGCTGGGACACCAAACTTCATGAGAGATCTCCTTGCTCCCAAGCATGACTCTGGCTAAGCCTACTGTGAAATCAGAGCACCAGCTTCCCCTGCATGCACACACACATGCACAACCCTCTGTAAAAATCCTCTGCTCCAGCAGCTCCTGAGAGCAGCAGAAACAGTGACATAAGGACTACTACTACTGTCTTCCTCTTCCTAAAATCTTTGGTGTGTTCCTCCCCCTTTTGCCCCATTCCTTCAGAGACATCTGGGGTGCTGTTGAAAACCAGTGGCTTTGCTGCTCCCCTCCCAGCTCTCCAGACATGGTTGTGCCTGCTGAGCCACTGCTATCAATCCTCTCTTTCCAGCTGCAAGCCTTGTGACTCAGATTCTCCAGAAAAACCCTTGGCTCAGCATCATAAGCAGGAGGGATTAAAACTCATGAAAAATGAGCTCGTACCAGCCCTTTTTATAAGTCTCTAATGGAGGGTCATATGAGCTGGTCAGACCCCCTGCCTTCCCCTTTCCCCCCCTCCCCCTTCTCTGATCTTCCTGTTATTCTTGGCCACAAACTGCTGGGCATTTCAGCTGGGGCACTTGGATCAGGAGAGGATATCCCATTCAAAAGCCCAAATCCCAGTGTGGCCTTTTCCTGCTGGAAGCAGTTGTAAATTTTTTTTAATTTTTTTTTTCTTTTCTTTTCTTGGTACAGTTTTCCTGACCTACATATTCCAGCGGGCTGTAACTTCTGCTCTATTGATGACCCACATTTTCAAACTGGAAAAGAAAAACCCTGGGAAGATATGCTAGTAGATGAGTATGGGAAGCAGGGACCCAGCCCTGTGAGGAGATTTTCAAGTTGCCCAAAAGTGAGGCTGATTTAGTAGCTTCTTTTTATTCCCCCTCCCCAACCGTTCAACCCAGCTGCTTCTACTTAAGAACCAAAACAAAGCACAGATCTCCTGCTAATTCAATTTCAGACTGGGAGAGGTTTTGAACAAATAAGCCAGGCTGCTCTAGACTGTTCCCCTTTACCCACAACACATCCAAAAGGGCAGACCCAGCACCCTCAAAGGGATCTGGATCTGTGGTCCTGACACCCCCCAGTAAATGGACAATTTCAGGATCTGAACCCCCATGTGGAAGCAGAGTGCCCTGAAAAACATCAAACCTGCTGGGAAAACACCTCCATCCCAGACTGGGTGGGATGGGCCACAGCAGAGGTGCTGGAAACCAAGCCAAATGCTGCTGAGGGTGCACCAGGAGTGATTCCCTGGACTGGAGGAGATGGACACAAGGGAAGAACGGGGAGCTGGAGGAGCACAGCCCTGCCCTGGGGTGTCACTGTCCTTCAGGATCATCCTCTCCCAGCTTTATCTGCAGCCCTGGAGCTGATGGGCCACAGATGCACAAGCCTCCTCATCCCATCTCCATCTCTTAGTGCCAGCCCCCTGTCCCTCTCTGCCCTTCCTATGCTTCTTCTTGACAAATCAGGATTAATACAGCCAAGAACCAAAAGCATTTTCCTTCCTCCAAACCCATTCTTTCTTTACTCACCCCTTCCTCTGCTCTCTGTTGCAGCTGCCCATCCTTATCCCACCTCTCATGCAAACTCATCCTCCAGGAGCTAACAGATCCCTTCCCCCTGCTTTCCCTGCATTTAGCCAAAGCCTTTTCCATCACACATACCAAACCCAGCCTTGTCCTTGCTGCTGCAGCAGCAGACATGCCTAAGCCTTTGCTTTTTGTGCCAGGATGAAGAGCTGGGTGAAGTGTTCATTTGGCACCTACAAATCACCACCTCCAGCACTGCAGTTGTTAAATCTGGTCCTTTTTTTCTTTAGAACTAATGGAATATAGTCCACAGTGGCTTCCTCCATGGGCTCCTCACTGGCAACCACAGCTGTGATACCAATTTTGGGTGCTGGGCTCTTGTTCCAGTTCACCACAGATTTCTAACAGTAATTAAAGCATAGCATAGTTTAGGTATTCTAATTTATTGTTATTATTTAATTCTGTGCCAATCAATTTAGATGGTCAGAAGATCAGCAGCTGTAAAAGTGTTCAATTCAGTGAACTCCCATGTCAGGTGATTTCTGCTGGCTGAACATCTTGGGCTCTTGTAACTCATTCTCTTGTTTGTTTGTTTGTTTGTTTGTTTGTTTGTTTGTTTGTTTGTTTGCTTGTTTGTTGCTATTTCTGAGCAGCTCTGTGCTATAATAGTACACAGTAATGTCACTTAGTAAGACACTAAACACAATTCTAGACTCTAGATGGCTCTTAATGGAAAACTAGCTTTCTTTCCAGACTTTGATACTATCTCCCTTCCTTTACCAAAGCATCTGAGGCTCCAGCCTGTCCTAGAGCAGTTACCCACAAGTGGAAAGGGCTCTGACCCAGCACTTGGGGAGATGCCCTCAGTGCATGCAGGGCACAGGGAGGGACTCCAGGCACAGCTGAGCAGCAGGTCACAGAGGAGCCAGGACAGGGCAGAGGCTCACGGGCAGGGATGTGGAAATATCAGTCTTAGAAATAGCCTTTTGATACATTATAATTGAAAAAAACAAACCCTTGTTGAATTGGGATATTGAATTACCTCTCCTTCCACCCTGCCCTGTCTAGTCTTAGACTGTGAGAAGAAAGGGGATCCTTTTCTCCTGTGTGTTCAGTGAAGGATTTCAGAGTCTCACATGAGAGGCTTGGTTTGGAAATACCAAGTGTGCTCAAACACACTGTGACTGCAAAGCACTCACCTGGCAGGAGGATAAAGGAATTCACCCTCAGCATAAAGCTGTGCCATGGGGATGACTGGCTTCCACTCATGGGGAGATTTATTTGGAAAAATCAGGCAGGGCTGGGTTTCCTTTTTCTCCTGTCCTTACATCACACCAGCCAGGTCTCCTGCAGGGACATGCTCTTCTGCCTTTCACTTCCTGCACCAACTACACAAATCCCTGCATGATCCCAAGTGTTTAATGGGGACTTCCCTGCTGATTATTTGCTGGTGCTATGTCTTAGCAGGGCAAGGAGGTCAGTACTGGTGGTTTTCTTTCCCTCTCTCTGCTGACAACGTGCCCCATTTTCAGGGACAATGAGCAGCTTCATCCCAGTCCCCACTGAATCATATGGGAAATGAGAGGGAATGGTGGGGCTGATGGGGGGCTATGGTGATGCTGGAGGGAAACACCTCCATGGTGGGGCCACCATCCTCCTATTACAAAGAGTACCTGTCACCCAAAGAGGGGACAAAGCCATGGGTTGGGCCACTTTATGAAATCTTTCCCTAAAGAAAAACCTGAAACAAGGAAAGTCAGGGTCATGCCAAGCCTGTGTGATCTGCAAGTGTCCAGAGAAAAGGAAAAGAAAAACCAAAAGGACACAGACACCCCAGAAGTGATCTGCAGAGATTTCATGGGCTGACACCAGGCCAAGCAAGATGTCCCAGGAGCATGGTGGGAACACAGCTCTGTGCCTTCCACACCCCAAACACAGACAGGCCAGTGCAAGGACAACACAGGCATGGAAACAGGCAGAGCTTGGCTCCCCTAACCCACTGCTGCCCCTTGGGCTGTCTGAACAAACAGCACCAGGTCTCAGCATCCTCCTGGCCCCTGATCCACCCCTACCCAGCTTCTGTCCTGCTGCCAGAATGGGGTGACACCACCTGCACAGGACTTGGGGACTGAAGGGTGGCCAGGGAGGACATAAAGTATGAGTAAATTAGGGAGGGGATGCAGAGAAGGGAGAAACCTGAAAATGTGGGGGGAAACCTGGAAATGAGTGGTGGTGCTAACCAGCAGCAGGGCTGATCTTTTCTGAGATAACCAAAAAGCCAATGGCAAATTAACTCCCTCCTTTTGGGGTTTATTTTGAGACCTCAGTGGCTTTGAATATGAAGTTTGTGAAGCAAAGATCAAGCCAGGGAGCATCCCAGACAAGAGGCCTGAAGACTAACACATAAGAAAGAGGCACAGAGTTCCTTCTGTCAAAAAAACAGGATCACAACAGTAACAGGAAGAACAAAACCCCCCTTGGTTCTGGCTCTAGAGTTGAACCTCTGTGTTGTAATGCCCACGTGAGAGTCAAGTTTAGGATGTGCTTCTGCTTTCTTTACTTGATCCCAGACCTGTGCCCACCCCTGTGGTGTTGATTCCCCAGATTTGCCCAGCCCAACCTCCCCTTATGCACTACACTTAATATTTCTAATGAGCAGCCACCTGTAAAGGCCTGGAATCAGCCCACTGTGGAGATGAACAAGGATCTGGGCAGAGTTTAGGACCTGCCCCAATGTTGAGTGTCTCTATCCTTGCACATCTACTTGTCCAGCAAAATGGTGTGGGAGGAAAAGTGGTGCTCTTTGGCTAAAAATGTCTTGTGTCAAGCCCTGACTCCCTTAGGGGATTATATCCAGAATAGCTTGGAGATGCATCTTCCTCAGCTTAGTGCAAAAAATACCTAAGGATCCCTTTGAGAAAGGTAAAAATTCAGTTTAGAGACCCTGGATTTTCCAAAGAATCTCAAAGGGTGCTCCATGATTTTACCCTATTCTCAAGATTTTGTTAAAAATAGCAGGGACTGTTCGGGGTTAGGTATTCTGCACAAAAACCAAAGGTACCTTCTCTAAAGTTAGAGAGCTACAAATCAGGAATCTAAATCTGTTTCTCAATCCCCTACCAGTAAATGGCCCAAATGTCCAGAAGTGCTGAGCAGTCGTGGCTCACATGGCAGAGCCAAGACAGTGCTATGCAGTCTGGCAGCAAAACGAAGTGAGCCACAAACCTGGAAGCCCAAATGACCCATTTTTTCCTTTTTTTTTTTCTTACAAACCGTGGTTTCCTGACCTGGTTGTTCACAACTGCAAAAAAATTCATGTGTGGATCCAAAGCTCGCATCTTAAAAAAAAAAAAAAAAATCAGGCTGGAAAATTCACCATGAGAACGTGAAGAGAGAGGCTTGAGGTTTCTCCCCCCTCCAAGATGACTAATGAAAAGCTTTCAGGACATCGACAGAAAGAACTTAGAAAAACAACAGTGATGTGCCACAGCAGTCACATTGCACACAACTGATGCACAGCAGTAACCCACAACCCTCCTTTAGAGGTTGGGAGGGAGCAGGTGGCAAATGAGCCAATGTTTTGGTGCTGTAAAAGCTCTCAAGTGGAGCAACAGTCATCAGGCTCCAAGAATATCAGCAGCCTCCCTCCAGCACAGCAGAGAGAGTGAGGTCTCTTGCCTGCAGGCTGTTGAAGCACAGACAACACGTTTAAGATCCCTGAGATAAGTAAACCTGACAATGCCATGTTTTAACTGGAAAGAAGCCTCCAGCATTAGAAGGAGAAGTGGTGAAAGGATGTATTTCCTCTTCCCACCTCCTCCCCGTCCTGTAATCTGTGCAAATTTTGGGAGCCACGTGTAAATTTTCAGCATTTTAATATGCTGTAAAATCAGAAGAAGCAAAAGCCTGAACTGCTTGAGAAATGGGACAAAGGCTCTTTTCAAATCAAACAAGGGAGAAATCACAATACAATTTCTGGGAGGATCAAAGGAATATTTATGTCCCCCTTATGATGTGCACTAAGAAGCCTTTTGGGAAGCCCTTGTGAGTCACTGCAATTGGCCATCTGGCTGCCATGATTAATGTTTTTCCAGATATACCCCTTACCAGGACTGGATGCTGTTTTATCCATGAGCACTGAAGTAAAACAAGCCTTTCCAGAAACAGTGCTGGCCACACAAAGAAACAATTAGAATCATGCACGTGCACTTGCTCAACTCTCTGTACTACAGACCTCTCCAGAGTCTTCCTCAATACTCTGGGCCTCTCAAGTACTTCAGCCTGACAAGTCCAGCTATAAGAGGGAGGAAAGATCAGCTGGTGTAACAGCTCATGCTGTAGAGAGAGGCAGGAGGGGAAGTGTATGAAGATGAGAGAGTCTCAGGAACCACAGAATCACAGACTACTTGAGGCTGGAAGGCACCTCTGGAGATCTTCTGGTCCAGCCACCCTTGGTCAAGCAGAATCACTCAGGGCCAGTTGCCCAGGACCATGTCCAGATGGCTTTTGAATATTTCCAAGAAGGGAGACTCTACCACCCCTCTTGGCCACCAGTGCTCAGTCAGCCTCGCAGTGAAACAGCTGCCCAGGATGCCCAGGACACTTCTGTCACCTGACGAAGCATCAAGTAGTCAAAAATTTGTCCTTGTACCACCAAGAGATAGGATATGCTGCCCCCAGGTTTCACTGAGACTTGTCAGCTGGAGGAGAACAGAAAACTCTGGTTCTCTTCTAGATTTGAGGGGACTACCTTGGGCAGGTATTTCTTTCAAACCATTAGACATAAGCTCCTCCCTGTGTTGTTTTATCTCTTCTGTTTTTCTGGTTCCCTGTTCCAGGCCTTTTTTTCCCAGTTAGCTAAAGCAGATCACTCATCTCTGTCTCCCAGCAAGACAACCAGACCTCCCAGCTCTATTCCCACTCTCCCTCTGTGCTTTTGCTTTCACTGCCCTTCTTCAGTTTGCCTTCTTCCCCAGCCTGGCCACCAGTCAGCCTTCCACTGCTTCAGCTTCACCTTTAACCACCTGCTCCTGTTCACCACCTTCGTGCTGCTTGATTCATGCTCTGACAATGCACTCAAATGCTCCAGAAGATAAGAGCTGTCAAAAATCCTGCTTTCTGGTCGTTTTTAGCATCCCCTACCTCTGTGACAGCAACAGCCTGACTGCTCTTCCTCTGCACAAGAAATAGCACATGAGTCATCCGGGGAGGATAAATTAGGACCATCCCAGAAACACCCTGCCTGGCTTTAGGGCTGAGCTTTCTGCCAGACCTCAGCGCCACTGGCAGAGCATGACAACATCCCAATAAAGATAATAATTAATTAGCAATCTTTCACACTCTGAACCTCTGGATTTGCACAGCTTCCTGATTCCGGGAAGCCAGGATCTTAGCAGTGCCCACACCATCTGTCTTTTGTCTGCAGAAGAATTTATCGCTGTTTTCAGAGGCCAGCAAGGAAACTGGGTCTGTTTAGCATTCTCACCTAGTTACAGTCAGTACGGTCTGTGCTGCTACTGCAAATAAATATGTGCCTCTTGCCTAGACTTCAGGAAAGATGCTGTGTGCCAATTTTTTTTATTTTTTTTAAATTATTCCATTGAAAAACACGATTACTTCAAATCCAGGGAATGTTTTATGGAGACTTCCGACTTCCTTAATTGGTAAATAATGCTACATGTGCCTTGTTTATTGTTTATTGTTTAGTGCCATGTCTTTTGTTGCAAGAAATGGCAACAATGGTTTAAATGCCTGATCCAGGGGGAAGTGGGAAGTTTCCAGCCTCACACCTAAGTCTGATCTCCCTCTCTATCATGTTTTTTCCTCTGCACTGCCTAACATGGTGGGAGTGCTCTCACATTACAGGCTTTCCTGATGAATAGGTCAGGCAGGAGAGCGGGAACCACGAGCCAGTGGAAAAGATTTGGGATGGAATACCAGAGAACTGAGTCAGCCCATTCCTGCGTCCCACTTCAAGTAAACCTCTTGTCTTGGCTGCCTCTCAGCCTCTTCATATAAGCAAAATATGGATCACAGCCTTCTCTGCTCCTAGCCAGGTGCATGGGGCTGGAGGGATGAAAACTGTCTCCTGGCCAGTGACCCGTGACTGGGAACACTGCAGTCCTCTGCACTAAGGAATTCATGGAAATTTGGGGGACAGATGGAAGCAGAAGCAGGAGGTCCCCAAAAGTTTGGACCCTGGTGGCAGGCAGCAGGGTGGGAGAGGATGAGAGAGCAAGGGAAGGAAAGAATGGAGGGCACAGAGCAGAGGGGGAGTGGGACAAACAGGAGACAACATGTCATATCCACAGGCATCTGAGACACTGTTCATATAAACAGGGGTTAAAGGGAGGAATTAGATGGGGAGCAAGAACGACAGAGGTCAGGAGAAAAGGGAAGGAACCTCGGTTGTTCACACAGGAGCCAGTTTAGGACTGGTTTTGATTGTGAATTTTCTCATTCTTTATCCCATTTGGTTTTAAAAAATCCCGTCCTCATGATTTCCCCTGGGAAAGCAGTCAACAATACAGCAGCTGACGGAACATCTTTCCTGAGACTGAGACTAAACTTTCCTTTTGTGTATCCTCTGTCCCAGCCTTTGACTCCTCATTGATGTGCCATGTGAAACACTCCCCCCTTCGCCTCTGCCTTAATACACTGAAATGCCAGCAGGCTGGTCCAGCCTCCCACTGCTCCCTTCTCCAGCCCCTCCTCTTCTAACCAAACGATGCTGATGTCACTTCTCATCCATCTCCTCTGCTCAGCCAGACAGGGAGCCCAGGGACATCATTGCAAGAAGCCTTGCTGTGGTATTTCCATCACATACCTGTGCTAATAAACTGGTGGCACCACCACTGCCCTGGTGTTTTCTAACCTGAGCAGGTGGCTGAATGCTCTTCTTTTCTTCCCTATTACAGGCAAAAATTTGCTTCTGTCTTTTACTACCAAGCATGAATACCCAGCCTGTAACCTAAAGACACACTGTGGGAATGAAAAGGCAGCAGACGAAGGTGGCGTTTTGCTCAGAGTTTCTGACCTCCATCTACCTTGCAATGAGACAAAAAGCTCCCCTCTAGCATTTTCTGGGGGTTAGTCTAGCAGTCGTACTTCTGTGCCTGTTTTTAATCTTCCTTGACACTTCTGCAGCAATGCACATGCCCTGAAGACTTAACTTGTCCCAGCTGAGCTGTTTCAGAGCTCATAATGTGAAAACAGGATAAAAAAAACCTGCTGTCTCCCTTGCCGGTGCAGGCTCGCTGCAGCCCCTGATGAAAGCATGAACTGTACAAAGAGATGTCCAGCCAACTGACTAACTGCTTCAGCTGGGGACTGGCCAGGACTAGGAGTAAACATTTGGGCTGGAGACTAGAAAATCTACGCCGTGAGGGATGTTACAGGCCATTGTCTGGGATACCGCCCCTGGTGTTTAGGAGAGATGAGGTAAGTAACTGAAACGGGAAAACCAAAGTAAAAATAAAGGTGTCCCAAGAAAGGTCCTAATCTGATTAATGTTGTGTTTGGCTCCTGATTCCCTTCTTCTCTTTCAGTGTGTCAGGTGATGGGTTAAGGGATGGGAACCTGATCCTGAGAGCTCCTTTTGGCAGAGGAAATCAGAGCGGGTGTTTTAGTGAGCATGTTCTGTGAGGTGTAAGGGTTTTTGCTTCCCTGAGGAGGAGCAGGAGGGAAAAGAAGGAGAGCTTGTGCCTGGTCAGCCCTCAGCAGACTCCTCTTCTCCCTCTGCTCTTGCACACTCGGCCACCCTCGGTGGGGAGAGATAAAGAGAGCAGGAGAGAGACAGCTCATTTCCCAACACTTGTTTCATTCAAACAGCCTTATTTTTGGTAATGTTACACCAAAGCTGCAAACAGCTCAAGTGGAGGATGGTGCTAAAACTCTGTCCTGGGCATGTTCCCAGCTGGAAAGATATCACAGGACTCCAGCCCACCAGGGAGACAGCAACGTCGGCATTACAGCACTGGAGCAGAGCAGTGCCTCACCCACCCAGCAGCCTGTCCCAGACAGTCACCAGGTGCTCCAGGGGAAGGGAGAAAACACCCCCACACCCCTATCTGCACAGCATCATCCCAGGAGGGAAGCCCTGCCCTGTCAGACACTGTGCTGAGGCATGGACACAGAAGGCCCTTGGGACCCCACTCCAGCCAGCGCAGCCACCGGTGCAGCTTGGTGGCCAAAAGCAAACACACCCTGGCCCCAGCTGTGAGAAAAATTGCTGGAAAAGGGTCAAAACTGAGCAGAGACTGTCCCAGTGGCATTGGTACTGCTCCCAGTGGGAGCCCTGATGCATCTGGACAGGTTGCCCAGAGAAGCTGTGGCTGCCCCCAACCCTGGAAGTGTCCAAGGCCAGGCTTGATAAGGCCTTGAGCAACCTGGGGTGGTGGGAGGTGTCCCATTGCAGGAGGATTGTGACCAGATGGTCTTTAAGGTCCCCTCCATCCCTTAACATTCTGATTCTGTGAGTCTGTGATCTCTGAGGATGTCCTGGGTTGTGGTGTAGAACGTGCACGGAGTATTCTACCACCATCTTCATGAACTGTTGAAACCAATTGCTGAAGCAGCATTCTTCCAGACTCTCCCCTCCCTCTTTCTGTTAGGGTGTCTTTTGTTAAGGTGTCCTCTGCTAATGGGTCTTTTGATAACGTGTTTTCTGTTAATGGCCTGCTGATGACTTACAGATAACTCCCACCAGGAGTTATCTCCCGTTAATGGGCCATCAAGGACCCCCCTGTATGACTCATTATCCCATTGTGAGATGCTCCACCCAGGGGGAGGAGCCAAGCATTCTCACCTGCATATAATCTGGGATCTGGGACAATACGGGGTACCTTACCCACTGGATCTACAGAGGATCAGAGCTACCAGACCTTTCTACGGGATTGCTGCTTCCATCATCTTGCTCAGGTTGTATTCTGACTCTGTCAGGGGTCTTTTGTATTATTGCATTTATTTTATTTCCTTTTTTTCTTTTCCTATTAAATTGTATTTCTGACTTGGAGCCTCTCACTAGTTTTGTTTTCAAACCATCACAGAGGACCAGGTCCTTCTCCAATAACTTGACAGACCTGGAGCTGTTTTCCATGGTGGGGATGTTACAGAAACTGTAATTCTTCTGGCTGAACAAAAATGTAGGGTGAGCTCCCTACTTTCCTGTCAGCCTCAGGTGGCCAAGCAGGATCTCTTCTGCCTTTCAGAGTTTGTAGCTTGTAGCAGGTCACCTCTTCAGCATGGACCTCTCTCCCTTTATGCCCTTTTCTGCCCATCCCATCCATACTAGCTTTGAGGAATTCAGTTTCATTCCCAAGTCCCTCAAAGGCCTAATCATGGAGTGTAGTACAGGCTCCAAACTACACTGACTTTTGTGTTAAGGCTGTCTCCTATGTTCATATGGCACATTTCACTCCATCTCACACAGAAAACAGCCCTTTTAGCAGAAACTCAATATGTGAGAAATACCACATCCACTCTGCTAAAATATGACACCTCTTAAGTGCAGACATAAAGACAAACAGAGGTGTGAACAGAGCTACAAACACTGACCAAAAACTTTGAGTCCAGATCCCAGGGGTTCTAAGAAATCACATTTTTAATGTGTGTAATAAACACCAGTCCTTCCCTTTTGGGCACTATGTGTAGCAAGTAGAAAAACACATAATTCCAGGACAACTACAATGAGAACATTTCTCAGTTTTAGATCAGAAGAGAAGTTGCTGTAGGGCTGTAGGGCATTGGCTGTGTGCACATCAAGTATCCTTATCCCCTAATCATTTAAAACCTCATTCAGAGCATTAGTGCTGGCCCAAGTTGCCCTTTGCAGCATCTTAATTATTATTTAACTAGAAATGTATTTAGCTCTTCAGGTTGTAGAAAATATATTTAATAAGGTTTCAACAGGCTCATTTGTGTGATTACAGGTAACTTTGGCCAAGCACAGTTTGGTCTCACAAATCCAGGATGACAGCTGAACAGCCAGTGAAATTTATCCTCACTGACCCCAAACATCCCCTCACAGCTTTGGCACATTTCATGTAAGGAAAAAACATTTTAAAAAAAATCTGTTTTCATGAGTTTTGTGACAACTGGCAGCTGAATAAAGGAAATGCCCCCAAATTAAAGTGTCAGTGCAGAAGGCAAACAGAGCTCAGTCATGTACTCTAATCTAGTGGCATCCAGCTGGTCAGGCGAGGCATGCACAGTTTTAACCTTGACCATGTATGTCACAGCAAGAGAGTGGGCAAAGGGCTCAGATCCTTAAGAAACTGGCTCATCACTTCTGACACTTATGGAACACTGCTGGCACTGGTGTCCATCTGAGAGAAAATGACTGAAACCCTCTGGCTTTCCACACCCTTAAGGTTCCTACCAGCTTTGGGAGAGTGGGTAAAAAAAGAAAGGGCCAAAAATACTGTCAGATTAGGAGAATAGAGTGGTTGGAATCAGATTGAAACTTTGATGATCATTTAGTCCAACCCCCCCTGCTACAGTCAGTGACATCTTCCATTAAGCCAGGCTGATCTGAGTCCACTTCCAAGAATGGGGCATCCCCAGCTTCTCTGGGAAAATATGAATGTTGTATGGGAAACAAACAGAAGCTGTGGACTTCCTCTCACTGCAGGACAAGTATGGGACAAAGCCTGCCTGGAAAAATTTTTCTCCTGTCACTTGATGTTCTTTGCCTGTTGTGCAGCTTTAGTGAGACTCTTTGGATCTCCATAATGTTTAGACTTGCAGATACACCAAAATCTTTCTTTACAAAATCAATTTATATAAATTCAGTGTTGCTGTATCTGCAGAACTCACTGTGAACTTCACACAGTAGTTTCCACTGTATTAGAATGAGTTAAATTTTAGGTTACAATATTAAAAGTGAAGGTAAAAGTAAGAGTATTTTTAATAAAGAAACAAAAATGCAAACTGTAGCTGATGTAATTTCCCTGCTGCCATTTTATCCTGATCTCCTGAGGAGACAAGGCCTAAGAGGTCTGGCAATTGTCCCCTAAATACTTTTAAGCTCATGGCTCAGAATCCACCAGCTTTGAGGAGCAATGGGTCCTGCCAGTGCCCAGGCCTCCTTGGGTATTGTATCTATTCCTGATGCACATGCTTTGTCATCTGGCCATGACTGGGAGGTTGCACACCCCTTTCCATGGTGTTCCCAGCAGAAAATTCCTGGAGTATAAAGCAGCTAGAGTTCCTGCTGTCCAAAAAGAGGAAGAAGAAAAACAAAAGCAGCAAAAGCTCAGGAGCACTGTGTTTCCATCTCCTGTTCACACCTTTGACATCTCTGCATGGGAGTGAATGAAAACAGATGGAATTACAATATATAGCTCAAGAACTCTTCTCCAGGAGTACACTATCAATTTGCACAGTTTTGTTGTGTAGCCTTGCTGATTGTCACTGAGAAAAAGCTGACCAAAAGGCAGAAGTGACTGAATTTTGCTGCCCAAGGACTGAGGGCCAAAGTTTGTTTCAAAGGTGACACTGAGCAGCTCCAAGCATCCCCTTCAAACATTCACAGTCCAGGGAAGCCCTGTGTCCATGGCCAGAGGAGAACTTTGCCTTTCTTTTCCTGGATCTCAGCTGTCCTGCCAGGGTGTGCAGGGCAGGTTCAATGAGGGTTTTTTCCCACCCCTCTCCCAAAAGAGAGGCTCCTGGCTGTGCTCTTACATCTACCACCTCTCCACATGACCATGCATTTTTCTTCTTGTCCTTACAGTGTCAGCTTTCCCTGCACTAGCATCTATGTTACATCTACACAGGTATTTTTGATATTTATAGCTACAGCCTTCTTCTTTGTTTTATACATATGCTTTCTTTTTCAGTATTTGTTCAGGAATATGTCAACAGGCAAAAGGCCAAGTAACTGCTCCATCCCCAAAATGGAGTATACTTGCTCAGAAATATACTTAGCTATGTTTTCTATAGGCTAACTAAATCACACACTCTTCAGAAGGCAAAAGTATCTTTGTTTCAGCAGGTGAAGGACATCACAGATATGAAAACTAATGGGGAATCTGTTTCTGGGATGGGTGGGGGGAGGAGAAAGTTCTATTTCCTCAAAATCTTAGATGGTCTAGTTTCTGAGACTGACTTTTAAATACAGTGCAGGAGGATAAATGGAGTGTGAAAGATTGCCTAGCCCCTAACTTTTCCTGTGTTTATATCTGGGTTTTATGTTATAGTCAATACTCTTAAGCCTATTTGAAAATTAATCTCCAGTGAACAGGTGAATAGATAATGGAGTGGTGATTCCTCTGTCTCCATTTATCTTTTCACCTACAGAGTTAATTGAAAGTAGGAACTCACTCAGTACCATTTTTCAAGGCACACACTATTAGAAAGCACTGGCCTCATGCAGCAATTTGTCTTTTGGTTCACTGGCACTTCATAAAGGCTATGAGTTACAGAATATACAAGCCCTTAGCTTTGCACAAAGACCAGAACTGATGGAATAATGTAGCTGTCTCTCTTCACATTTATCACACTTGCCTTAAGTTAACAATCCCTTCCCACCAAACCTGACATCATCCTTCATTTTTCTTTGGGTTTTGGTCTGAGCTGTCACACAATGTCCAGGAATAAAAACACTGTTCTTTTTAATTATCATTTAAATCTTACTGGTGTAAGAAACAGGAAGCTGCAAAACTCTACACAGACAAAACTGAGGGGGGAAAAGGGTGTTTATAAAGACCTACTGTGTTGCTGCCCCTGCTTTTCTTAGTCTACTTTTCCCATCTAGAACTATAAAGGTAACATTGCATCTCAAAGGGACGATCCCAGTGGATCAAAGGGCATGAAGGAAGCAACTGTTTCATGGCTGGAAGAGAGACACATCCATACACATCCATACAATCTTCTTCCTGCTGCAAGTCCCTGCTTCCTCCCCTTAGCCTCACCTGCTGCCATGAATTATAAAGGCAGTAGCTGTGCATCAAACCAAAAGCAAGAGATATCAAAGCATGAGTGATTCCAGAAATTCAGAATGGATGGCAATCCTAGCTCAGGGAATAATCCTGCATGGGGTGATCCACTGTGAAAAGCACTCTTGCAAACCAAGAGCAGGATCTTGAGGATGAGGTGGTGCCTAAACATGAATTGCCTTTATAAATCTTGTGAAACCTAAAATCATGACTGAAAATGGTCAAGAAGATGATTCATAGCATTTGGCACAAATACCTCCACGTGCCTAAGATAAGGCACGTGATTGCACACAGCTATGCCAGAAACTGTATTATTAATTTGAGCTTCCTAAAAGAAAAAAAAAAACAAAAAACAAAAAACCAGTAAGAAAACACAGAATTCTGTTTCCAAAGAGTTCAATTTTCTGTGAAACAAAATTGAGCCCTAACATTGCTACTTCCATAGGAAATTACTTTGACTACAAGAAAAACAACAGTTGCCAGCAAAGCACAAGGTTTCAGTTTGTGATTCAACAAAGGAACAGCCTCAAAACACTTTGCAAGATGTAATAATGAAGATAGAGGCAGGTTTTCTTAACACCTGAAATTACCATTAGGTCTTAATAAAGAAAGCTCCCCTTCTGCAGCCCCACACTGAAATGCTGGATTTGCACAGGAGCACCTGTAGCACAGAAGGAGCAAAAAGGGTCTCCCCATTCCATGTCCAGTTTTCCCCACAAGAGTTTAAAGATGGTTTAGGAGGAGGAGATGTAAAGCAAAGTTTTGGCCTGTGCCTTTGCAGGGGTGATATCAAGGGATGGAATATGAAAGCATGGTGTAAGTCTCATCATTGGGAGTGGAGGAAGATGGACAAAAGGGCTCTGCTGCCTGAATTTAACAACAGTCACGTCTCATAGAGTTAATATTTTTATCCCTTTCTCAGCTGAAATCTTCATCTTTCTGATCATTAATGTTAGTTTTCTTCCTGGTTTGTAAACCAAGGAACCCTCTTAGCTCTTCCCTCTCTTTCTGCTCTTCAATAGTACAGGAACAGAAAAGAATACAAACAAGCAGCCCTTAAAATTCAGAAATGAAAACTCCAAAGGCAGAGCCCCACCCCAGTGCTAACAAAACCCCTGCCCAAGTGTGCCTGTATATCATAACCTGAAAAATTAGTAAACAATACAGTCCTACATTCCCACAAAGGTATAAGTCTGCTGAGAGCAACATGGAAATGAAAACATGAAAACACTTTACTTCTGAAGAAATGTTTTAGGGAAATATATTGTTGATTATGATGACATATAAATGTCTGTGTGATCTAGGAGGACCCTGCTTGAGCAGGGAGGTTGGCCTAGATGACCCACTGTGTCCCTTCCAACCTGACCCATCCTGGAGTTCTGTTTTTGACCAGATCTGGCCATGACTGTCACAGACCAGTCCATCACAGCAGAAACTTCTTGTTTCCTCCACTGATGTAAAATGTGGACTCTCCCCATGCACACACCACATGGCTCATCACCAGCATCTCCAGGCACTCAAGCCTGGCTTAGACACTCACACCCAGAGAGGCTCTGGTGCCCCTGGAGCACTTCAGCTTTTCCAGGCCCTGCGTAATGTCAGTCAAGATTATGCCACTAAAATCCACAAAAACACTCTCAGCACATTTCTTTCCATCTGCAGCAGAGGGAATGCTGTTAAGATGCTCAGCACCATCCTTCCTGTCCTGAAGGCTGTTATGACAGATGGAACCCCAATTTATGAACTAAGGATTAAATTAACTTAATGGACTGTTATGGGTAAGGTCCATGGCTGAGGGAAAGTGGGAATGTTACCTGTGTGGGTTTACATATATATACATACCAAAAGACAGGAAACATGATCAGATATTGGGAAGTGGGAGCTGGCATGACTGAAATGCCATGGAATAAGGGGTAGATATTATCCTGGTTTTGGCTAGGATAGGGTTAAATTTCTCCCTAATAGCTGGTGCAGTGGTGTGGTTTTACTCAGGGTGAGAAGAATGTTGATAACACAAGGATGTTTTAGCTGGTGCTGAGCAGTGCTCACTGCAATCAAGGACTTCTCAGTGCCTCATGCTCTGCCAGCGAGCAGGACACAAGGAGCTGGGATGGAGCACAGCCAGGACAGTGACCTGAACTGCCCAAAGGGATGTTCCACACCACAGAACCTCACGGTCAGTGTAGAAACTGGTGGGGGTTGGCCAGAAGCCACCCCTGCTCAGGGACAGGCTGGGCATCAATCAGTGGGTGGGGAGCAACTGTCCTGGGAATTACTTGTTTCCCTTGGGTTTTATCTCACTTGCATTTTCATTACATAGATTTTATCATGTTTTCATTATTAACCTTTTCATATCTCAACCCACAAAGTCTACCTGACAGCGTGCTCTTAGGTGGCACAGAAATCATGGGCTGAGAAAGGACCCCAACAGTAAAGCCTTTTGCATTTCAGGAATGTTTTGGTCTCATTTTACTGATGTTTTAACACACCCACACAACCCGGATGAAGCTGTGGGAATAGTGATGGTGCAGCTTTGGAGCCCAGACCTGGAAGGAATCCTGAAAAAAGTGAGGAGCCACATCCTGATTCTGCTGCAGTGAACTTGCAGGGACTCTGCAGGGCCACGGTTTCACCCTGGATGAGACCGTAAATAATGGCAGTGACAACAGGCATTATATACACATGATGTAAGCCTAGAGGAGTTAGAACCTTTGTGATTGATGACATAACTAAGCACATTAGGAGGAAACTTTCCATAGGGAATGGTTGTTCTGTAATTATCCTCTCTGCAGGCATTTTATCTTCCTTTGAAACACCTGGAATTAGACAGTCTTAAAGACAAAGCACTGGGTTCACAAGCTGTGCTGGAATAGACATAATCATTAACAGAGCAACACAGGGTCTTTTCTACTTCATTCCTGTGTGTTAATAAAGTGTGCTAATAGGAAAGGCCATAACTCTTAGGTAAATACCTCCTTTCTCCCCAACCCTGATTCACTGGTTTCAATCAGTTCCTCCTACGAATGAGGAAGGTTTAGAACACGGAGATTCCTGTAAAGCACCTTTCCTTAGACCTCTTGCCATCTCCTAAGAGCTGATTGCCTCACAGTGAGCTCTGTTTAAGCCGCCGAGGGCTCGGCACGGGGTGAAGGACCGGAGGTGTGACTGTGACCGGCTGTAATGACACCCGGCCCCGGCAAAGAGTTTCTGCGCAACCCCGGCAAGAGGTTTTGCCTGAAGTTCGGAGTTTCTGGATGCCACCTAGAGGATTATCCTTGTCCTTGTGCTCTCCGCGGCTTTTCCTCAGGAAAAGTGCTTTTCCACCTTTCCTAGGCCCTGCAGGGGGCGAGGAGCACCCGGTGGGCTCCTGCCGGCTTTGCTCCCGTGGGCAGAGCAGCGCTAAGGGCTCACGCTGGATGAGAAGGTGGATCCATCAGAAGGATGCAGAACCACCAGTGGGACCTGACTTGTGGCACAGGAGCCACTGCAGTTCCCATCACACCTCATGGCCAGCCTCAGATGGTGTCTCACACTCTCTTTTCCATCGTGGAGCTCCACCCGCCTCTGGAGAACCACAAGCGATATTTGGAAATCACCAGAAGGGTGACCCAGACTTGGCCCTCTCTAGTTGGATTTCCTGTGGCTCTGGGCCATGTGTTTGCAGGATGCTGGTTCAAAGCCACTAAGGGCAGGAAATAAGATTTATAAATGGTGCAGCAGCCAGTCCACCTCTTCGGGCCTCCTGCTTAGGGGTGTAATCAGTGTCATCCCCTGCAGAGCTGACACTTGGCTTCCACCTAGGAGCAGGGAGCCCCATCCCTCAGTATCTGAGTTTTCTGTGGTAGTTTTCTGTGCAGAATCACCTAAATGCCAGCACTGCCCTGTCCCTGACAAGCTCTTGATACCAAATCCACCAAGAGACATTCTCAGAGGTGGCACTTGGTGTGTGACTGTGTGGGGGTGTCCAGAGCTCAGGTGGATGAGACACAACCCTGCAAAGATAACATGGGGTGGTGATTATTCCAGTCACACCTGGATTTGTGTTTGCTGTGGCTGGAGCACCCTTTGAGGTCTTGCAGACAAAAGCTGAAGCTTCAGGTTCTGCAGGAACTCTGCCTGACTGCAAGGTCTGAAGATGAATCACCAGCACCCCTCAGCACTGCTCCCAGACTCTTTATGTCTTTTAGAATTCAGTAGCACAACAAATCCGGAATTTGGCTGTTTGTTAATATTTCTCTGAGATTTTTTTTTTTTTTTGACTATGCATTGATTGTGAGCAGGGGCCTGAATTTTGTGGATCCAGAGAGAGAGAAAGAATTGAATTACCTTTAAGACATATTTTTAAGCTCTTCCAGGAACTGAAGACCTGGTGCAGGAATTAGTGTGTGAATGTATTTGGTATATTTATGCCCTTCTGATCTATGAAACCTGCAAAATGCCTGGATTTTCTCTGTCTTGCCATTGTCCCCACCTTACCTGCCAGAGGAGGAGGTGAAAATTTCATCTCTTCTGGCCCCATGGCAGCCTCTGGGAAATAGGAAATCCACCTAGTGGTTGTTTGCATTGGATTTGCCTTTTTAGGAAAGACAGTGTTTTTGTTGACTGTGACCATTTCTCAGGCAAGAATTGCTTAAATAAAAGGGAATGAAAACACCAGGCAAGAATCAGGTGACTGGCCCAGATCATCTTCAACTTCCAACTTGGTTGGCACTGCAAAATAAATTGTGGTAAAACCAGTCAGAGATACCACCTCAACTGCAAATTAAACCTGTCTTCTGTACTTTACTGGTGGCCACCAGACTTTGTTGTCATGGAAGTCTTTTTTTCAGGCCCTTTCCCTTGTTTAAGGACATAGTCATGGTTGTTTTCTCCAGGTACAACTTCTGTGCTTGTCTGTCTTTTGCTGCTCTACCTCAAAGGACATTTTTCACTTCCTTTTTGTCCTTTTGCTCGCTTGTAGGTTTGGCTGTGGGCATCTATCCCAAGTACAGCAAGGAACACAGTTCAGCCATCTAAAGCAGAAACTAGAGAAAGCAGCCAGGTCTCCTGCTAACTTCAGCTTGGATATTATACTCAGTGAAGGCATCCAGGAATTTTAAGGGCAAATCGATCTTAAATTTGGCTGGGTGGCAGAAGGGGCTAAGTTTTCAAATGCCTCTCACCAGGGTGTGCTGCCAGGAGTGGGTTTCAGCACACAGAAGAAAGCTTTAGTTCCCAGTATTCTGCATGCTGAGCTCTTCTGAGCATCTGGCCCCTTGTTTGCTCTTCTCAGTGGGGTTTGAACTTCTTTGGAAAAATCTCGTCCCATATATTAGATTTCCCTTGTCTATAGGAAAGGACAAGGACAGGAAAGCAGGTTTTGGTTTATCCAAAGGGAAGTTTTCAGGATATAGCTCGAGGATTTCCATTTGGCAATTTCATGTAAGACACCAGCCTGAAATTTTCTAGAATATAATTGAAACTAAAGTTTCAGGAAACACATTCTGCACAGTGATGTTGATCTCAGACTAATTTGCTACTTGAGAACATGAAACTTAATTGTTAGTGAGAGGTTTGGGAAGAGGTTGGAGATTAATGAAGAGTGGAACATTGCACACTGGAGAGCAGAACAATGGTATTTAATGAGTGCTCTTTTCTTCTGCAAAGCACTTTACAACCATTAACTAATTAACAGCATAATTTGCAGGTAGGAGTACAAAAGTGTAATTCAGAGCACAATGTGGTGATGGTTTCAGGGGAACTGCTGTTCAATTGTAAATCTCTCACTAGGTGTGTGGGAGTAAATTATGCAGATATTTCCAGGGGATATTTTTCTTCCGTTTTTTGTTTTCCCCAGGCAAGAAACATTTCATCGGGGGCTGTAGAAACCAAAATACCACACTGCACTGTTTAACACTTTCGCACATGTGTTTTCATAAGAGAAACACTTTAGTCTAGCAACCAGTCCTCTTGTCCCCAAGGACTGTAGGTGTTCAAGGTGGGCCAGGAAAATCATTTGCAGCCTTCTCTTTTGGTGAGGCCTGGAGATGAGGCCTCTCAATCCTTCTCTCTCTCACACAGATCCTTCTCACTGCCAGCTGAAGGGGACATGAGATGTTTCCCTCTGGTGTCACCGTGTCCCTCTGGGCATGGCTGAAGTAATTCAGGCAAAACTGAGCCAGGGAAAGTCACACCTACTGACCCCATGCTTCCACCCCTTTGCTCACCTTCTGCCATCCCATAAGGGAAGGTTACTTTGAGATTAGGATCTGAGGCTGGATTTGATCCTGGTTATCTGTGTTCTGCCCTGGTCAACAAGAACACTGTAATGCAGTACATTAAGATCCAACAATGTGCTTTTAATTTAGGCTTCCAAAGGCAGCAATAAACAAATATCGATATATTAGAACCCAACCATGGCATTTTTTGGACACTGGAGCCTCCAGAATGGAAGAAGCAGAGTTTTTACTGTTGCTTTTGACTCCTCAGTCATGCAGAGAGACAACCAGTACTAAAGTAGGCTTTTCTTTATACTCCCCCACACTTCTAAATAGACATATTCCCTCTCCATTCCCTCCTTTTTGATGTGGACACAGAATGGTTCTGCTCTGTTTTCTGGGAGAGTCTCAAATTTAAAAAGCAGGTCCAGTGCAGGGTTTTTGCCTTTTTTCCTTTTTTACTCCCTGCCACTGGCAAGGTTGGTGCTCTGTGCCAGCTCTTCTCTTCCAACATTTGTGGTTTGCCTCTGGCTGTTACATTTAGACCTTGGCTCTCCTGGGAGACATTCATAAATCCTTGTCTCCTCTGCTAAAAGTCAAAGAGAAAATGGGTAAAAACGCTATGTTTTCATTATGCTGTCTTACTTGTGAAGCAGAGAGTCCATGCAAGATGGCTGGGGAGAAAGTGGGGAGGAAAGGAAAGCTGCCATTTGGGCAGGTTTATTTGAACCACAGAAAGCTTTCCCTCCCAGGTCTCTCTAGCCAGGCTTTTTTTCTGACAGACTCCAGCACCCTCATTTATTTGTGTCAGTGCAAGTACTCTTTGGGGTTTCTTAGGCAAACCAGCCAGTTCCCATGGGCTCTGTGTGGCATCTCAGATGGAGGCTACACCATCTAAACATGGTTCTGGGGAACCTGCATCCTTCTGGCTGCTCAGTTTTGAAATCAGGCTTCATCCTGTGGGCACCTGAGCAGTTGGGCTCTTGCTAAAATTCTTCACAGGCAGAAATGGGAATACCAACTCTTCCAGTCTTTTCTGGAATTCATCTGCTAAGCATAATTCCTAATGCATTTCCTTCCCCAAAGCAGAATTAAGGTTAGCTATAGAGAAGGCTCTTTAATGGAAGAAGTAAATAGTAAGGATCACATTAGGTAATTCAGATTTTTTTCCTTACTGCTCCACCGAGAGATTACAGAGGGTTATGGTAACAGCAGGATTAGCTTTTCTACCAAGTTAACAGAGTTAACAGTGCATTCTCCTTGGGATCACATCCTGCTCCAGGAATTTGACTTAGGGCTAGCTCAGGTAACACTGTGCCATGCAGACACATCCTTAAGGAAGTTGGCTGCAGGGATCTCTCTGTACAAACTTGGCAATTAAAGCCTACAGAATTCCAGTCATGCTGCCAGTAATGTTCTGCTTTGAAATTAATGCAAGACTTCGTGCTGAGAGGACCTGATAGCTGTTGCCAATTTGACTGTGTAGAAAGCTCAGGTTTAAATATAATCCTGAACTGAAATTGAAACAAATCCATTGCTATGATATGAACAATTTACACCAGGTAAACCCCATGAACTCTGAAGATAAATACTCACCTAGCTTCCATTTCAGCTAGTTCTGCCCTATGACCTGAAAAAAGTATGTTGGGGTTTTTTTTTGTGCAAGACTGGGAAGCAGAGAAGGAACTCATAGGGGAACTCCTGTGTTATAATCACATTTCTGTAGTTAAGGATGACTTAAGTTTGCACCTGGAACAAAGACACAGCTGCACATATGGATGAAAATGCAAAGGATGTTCTCCCCATGAGCCACAGTTCATAGTGTGTGAGCAAGGCATTACTTATAACTCAGTGGTAGTGCAAGCTTCTATGCAGCCCTTGAATTTGCAGTTTGACCTAATAAGCAGAAATGAAGTGTCACATATACATAGTTCTTCTGATGTTGTTTTACTGTGCATTTTTTGTCACTTTTAAGGAGGAAAAAAAACCCCAGCCCCATTTCTGCCAGGAAAGCACTGCAGCAGTGGATCTCAACATGGAGTGAAATGTTGCATTGCTCATCTTGTATAAGAGCGTCCACAGGCTTTTGATCTCAACTGGATAAAGGCCAGCACATTTCCTTTGTTTTTGCTTGGTATTACATAACTTTATGTGGGACATGCTAAACGTATTCATTTTGTTCATTCAGGAGCTGCAAAGAAGTCAAAAGGATTTCTTCATTTGACACAAAAACGAGATTTGAGACGTTTCTTGGAAAGCAGCTGTTTCCAGTGTCGTACCCTAATTCTGTTTGTGCATTTTCCAGGTTCCTACTCAGCAAAGAAGCAAGTCAGAATGAATATGCAAGCTGCTGCAAAGAAGTCAACTTCTTGAAAGCAAGGAGAGATTGGAAACATCTGTCAGGCTTCCCTAGCCTTCAAAATTTGGGTGTGCAGGCTGTGGGCACTTGGAGGCATCCCACAGAGGTGTGATCCTGACAGCAGCAGGGACAACAGAAAATGCACACACTGGAATGTGGTCAGGCCTAATAAGCTGGAATCTCTCTGGGGAGAAATTGTTTGCCTTAACAAGTTTGGACACTGCAGGAATTGGCTAAGACTACCAGGTAAACGTACATAAAAAATCACTGTCCATGAGAAAGTGGTACACAGTTAAAACAACTGTATATGTGTAATAATGTGCTTGGACAAGTCACTGTACAGCTGGGGCCTTTCATATTGTCACATACTTACATACCCTCGTTTTTGGGTTTAGCAAGGACAACTTACTCAGTTTCACCATCCCAACTCTACAGGTTTGGCACATTGAAAAAAAAAGTTCCCAGCCCTTTCTGTGATTTTTGTTGTTGTTTTTTCAGGTACAGTGTTTTGTGTTTTCAGCTCTTAAGGGCATTGGGTGTCAATGTCAATGATGTAAATGGACAAAGGTGAAATTATTCAGGAACATTTCCCTTTATATCAGCAGCCATTTTAACCCTGTACATCTGCCCCAAACTCAAGAATTGGGTCGTTTAATTTACATGTTATGTGGGAAATTTGCAGGCATATTCCTGTCTCCTTCAAGTGTTCCCTTTTACTAGCTGGGCCAAATTCAGCCCTTAATTTGGGCTGTGCTGTTCCTCCCAGGTCTGTGAGTTTGCACAGGGAAAGCTAAGATAAATTTCACCCATGGATTTATCCACAGTGGTTTGAAATGTCTGCTGCATATAAGAATAAGGGAGATGATTTAGTTGTTGTTTTGTGCTTTTTATTCATACTGCTAATCTGTCTGTGAGAAGAGAAAAGGGCATTAATAACACTGAAATCTGAGTGTTGCATTGGCTTCTTCTCTATGGCATTTGTTAACACACTTTTTTCCATCACCTACTTTTTATTTCCCTTTTTTATTCCCCTGACTGGTTGGGATAATTGAAATTTTACAGCACATAATAATCAGCGGGTAAACCAGAAAAAGAAACCTATAAAATATACAGTCTAAATTATACTGCTGCATATGGCCTTGAGATGCATGCAGTGTTTAATGAACTGGTTTGGAAAGAGCTCTGTAAATGTCAGGGGTTTTAGAACGACACGAGGTGATGAACTGCTGCTTTTTTGTCTCAAAGCTAAACAAACTCAGGCTTCTCTTGGGCAGTAAAAATTAACATGTTTGTGTGTGTGTGAGGTGTGTCAGGTGTGTGCATGAGAAGTGGTGGAAGCAATACATTATGGGCAACATCACCAGGGTTTACTGTGTTTCTTTTCTTCCCATTAAAAGCCAGGAGTGTTTAGACATAAATAAAGGAGTTCGTTGGGTTCCCCCCAAATGGCACAAGACAGTGATTTCAGTCTGTTTCTGAACAGATTTTGTGGGCTAGGCCAGTCTGTTACAAGGTTTTCAGGCTATTGGGATGTAGCATGAAGGTGTGGGGCTGGGCTTTTTTGTATATTTTGGTTAATTTTTAAATGTTGCTTGTGATTAGAACAGTCTAATCTATTTTTCTTTTTTTAAAAAAAAAAAAAAACTGTGGTCATTTTCTCTAATTAAGAATAATTGCACCACTGTTTCCCCACGTGTTTGCAATTTTAAAGCAGACCAATGACACCGTGCACCTTTTGGGGTTGTAGCAGGGTTAATTGCAGAATGACTTTCTGACTGGGGTGACATGAGCTGGACATAAAAGTCCCAAAGTCAGCCATGCAAGAGGTTATCATGAAGTCTTTAAGTGAAAAAGGAATGCTTCTCTTTATTTAGGACAAATGATGACTCAATGCACTACTGTCCCAAAAAAACAAGAAAGGTATTTTTGTTTTACGTATCAGTTCCAAAACCCCTCAGTGCTTAAGCCTATATTTAAAAAGAATTATCTCCTGAAATGTTTTGAAATCAGGACTTGGAAGTGTCATAGGTATTAGTAAAGCAATTGTTTAAGTTATCAATAGCAGAGGTGTTTACCAGTGCAGGTTTAGGGTGCAATTTCAGTGTCCTGAGACTGAAAGGTGCAGAGCATGGCTGGACACTGGGCCTGTCCATGTTTCTAGACAACCTCAGCTGTGGTAGTGGCTGAGAGCTCAGGGCTAGGGTAGAAAAGGGTTTCCTGCTGCTTAGAGAAGGTGATGTCTTTCTGCTTGCCAGTTCATTAAAGTCATTTTTGCATTAAAAAAAATTTACTCATTAATAATTCCAGAAGAGACAGAATATTGGGGGTGAGGATATAATAAGGTAACATGAAAGAAGAGGGAAATGCTGTTTTCATCCCAGTGTTGGCAATTGGTCTCTTACACTTGTATCAGAGGGTCTAACCCTGTCCTGGTGTGCACTGACAGCTCCACTGCTCTGTGGTGAAACTGTCTTGATTTACACCAGAGGAGACCTGAAGCTGAAGTTTTGCTCTGCTCCTTTTCATTACTCTGCTCAGAAAAAAAAATGGACAAGCAGCTGTGTAATGCACAAATAGCTGTGTAAAGCCATTGCCTCCTCTTTGCATACAGGGGTTCTGAAAGGGAAAGAAAAATGGTTTCTGCAATAGTTTTTTCTGTGTCATGGCTAAAAATAACAACAAACCACTGATGAGTGTCTAAGCTTCCTCACCAGCAGGGTGGATAAAGTATATCTGTGTTTTGTTCCCAGGCTGCCAGACAAACTGTGAAACATGGAACATTTTGCTATTTTGTTCAACTTGTGAATTGCACTTTCTTGTTTGACAGTGTGCACCTGGGAACATGCCAGTATGTAGAAAAGCTGTAATAATAATAAAAATACTATTTTTAATAGTAAGTGTAAACACTCCCATTCTTGAAATGAGGCAGCAGAGCTGATTAAAAATGCAATACACCAGAGCTTGGATCTGCTGCATTCCCTGGACATCAACTGCCTTGGACATGCCAAGCCCAACCCCACAACAAAGCTGACCCCTGGCTTTGGTTGGCTGCAGGGCTTTGTGGGCACCCCTCAAACCCCAAAGTGACATTTTCTCATGGTGGATGTGTTCAGACTTGGAGTATTGAGGACAGGGTGGCAGAGCTGGTGTAAGGTGTGGTGTGAGGATTAAGGAGGCCCACAGCAGTCAGCATCCTCAGCATGCTGACACACAGGTACAGCTGCACCTGCCTGAGCCCTGCTCTTCTCTTTGGGAATGGAAATTCCTGCGTGGCTCTGGGCCATGTGCTCAGCAGCCACAGCCCAGGCTCTGCTCTTACAGTGGTACCCAACACCCTGGTGTGACCAGCACATACACCAGGGAAATCAGTGCTGCAGGTTTTTTCCATCTCAGATAAATGTGTCCCACGTGCAACACAACCAGACCCTGAAAACGGGACAGAGCAAGTCCCCGACATTTGTTTTATGTTTTGTGCAAACATGGAAATAATCTCACAAATAGATTGTTTCATTAAATTCCTTTCAGCAGCAACTGGGGAAGGTTGTTTCACTCGGGTGAAAAAGCCAGGAAAATAGGTTCTCCATGTGCTTCTAGCTACTTCAGGGTGATGCAAGTACAGCTTCTTCTACTTAAAGCCACTCCTCTGTAAACTATTCTGGGGCACCCTTCTGCAGGGTGGCATTGGCTTCCTGCAGTACCTAACAGCTTGCAGTAGTAGGTGCTTTATTATTTTACCATTATCTTTTGGAACCTGGTTTATAGGCTTTGGGAGTGGGCCTTAATATCACAGAAATTTCTGTCTGTAAGGGAACCAAGCAAATCACCTACTCCATCCCCCTGTGCTAAAGCAGGGTCAGGACTTGCATATTCCAAAGCTTGCAAATTGCTGTGAGAACTGATTTGCTCTGCTCACGTGGCAAATCTCAGGGGTAACCAAGGTCAGCAGCGTTCCTCCTGATATCCTGAGAGTCTGTGTTATGCAAGAGGGTTTTCTTTCAGGTGTTCATTTTGCTTTGCTTGTTTTGTTGCAGGGCTGTAGACACAGTCGAATTCCACATAAGCAACCTCGTGTATCAAATCATTTGGTTGTCAGAGGTGGATATTTGCAATGTCATCAATAAATGCTGGTGCACAAATATGTTTCTATAGCAAAATAAGATGGGGTTTCTTCTTATTTTAAGCAGGTTCTTCTTGTTTTGTTTCTGTACTGCTCTGACCTGGACTCCCTCTGCTGATGCCCTTGTTCCACTTTCTACAATTCATCACTTCCACGCACAATATATTGGGTTGAGCTGTGGGGTGCTATAAGTTAAGCTGACCTACAACCCAGAAAATGTGTTTTTCCAGTGGATATTTCATGGTTTCCCACTGAGGTGCCACAAATCTTATAGGAGGAAACCGTTGTTAGTTTTTTTTCTTTCCTTTAATTTTCTAAGGTATTTTTTCTATTTAGGAAATGCTGCCTCTCTTCCTTTCAGCAATCTGTTCACTTGGCAAGAAATACAACTATCAGGTGTTTAAAATTAAAGTTGTTAAAATCAAATTTGCAGAGGCAGGAGGGTTTGCCCAAGTGTCCTGGACATAGTCCAGGTTTGGTAATTACGTCTCGCCCAACTCAATCTTTCTTTGCAGCTTCGTGGCGTTCTTCCTTCCTGCCCCACTGAAATCTGCTCTGGGGGAGCTGCTGCTGTGCCATGGCATGTTAAACATCTGCCTGGTTTTCACCCAGGACTGGCCATGCTTTAGAGTGTGATAAAGTGATTTATGATACATGACGTGCACATACACTGGTTTTCTTTTTACGGTGACTTCTACTGAATGGGAGGAGTTGCTCAGAAGTGACAATTAAAAAAAAAAAAAAAACTCAGCTCAAGAACTAAATATGGATTTAAGGATTCTGATTCTCTAGGTCCACTTTTTCAGATGATGTCTTCCCAGCTCATCCCTTTGTCTCATAAGGTGGTGCGGAGAAGTGGTGGGTCCATGTGTTCAGCTGTGTTTATAGGATAAAAGCCTTCCCCCTGCCCAGTAATCCCCTCTGTGCAGGCAAGGAGCATTCCAGAGTGCTGAGCAGCCTCAGTGGGTGGGGTAAAGCCAACACACACGCACCTGCCAAACAAACATTGTCCCAGCTTGCTTGGAACAGGCCAATTCTTCCCTCACTATTAGGCCTGAAAACAGGAGCCTTCCCCTGCTCCATCACCACTGTGAGCTGGTCATTGGAAAGGAGTGTCCCAGACAAGTGTTTGCTGCACTGTTCCTAAAAATTAAGGTGGGCTTGGCATGAAGGGAGTGGAGAAACACTCTCATGACTCCCCTGAAAAAGGGGAAACTCACAGGATTTGGGGTGATGCATATCAGTTGCTTTTGGTGTTAAGGGCTCATGCAAACTAACACTTTGCAATCATAGTGTTACAGTGAGCAGAAAAGCTTCATTATGAATATTTTAAAATCTCTGCCTCAGATATGTCCTTGGAGCTGGAGCCATGCCACTAAGCATATGATGAATGAAATCTCTTTAAAACTCTCAGATAGGAAAACTCCCATTCTAATTGTTTCAGATCATCTGCATCCTGTGTTTGGTTACATGGGGTAATAGAGGCCATCTGTCTCCCTGCTTTCCAGCACATGGATTTATATGTGTGTGTAGAGCTGTTTTCACTAAGGGAGTGCACAGACCCTCCCAAATGTGTGATAAGGAAATGTGTGCACCCAGGAACAGCCAAACTTTCTGACCTTACAAGCCATATATCAAATTCTTCATAAGGCTGTGAACCACAAGATGCACATTTTGGTGTGTCAAGGAAACTGAGGACTCCAGGAATTAATGGGAAACACTTTTTGATCCCCTTTTTGCTCCCACCAGTCTGTCAGGGCACGGGTCTGGGTTGGGTCCCAGAGCAGCATCTGGCACTACCTCCCCTGATGGGAATTGAGAGATGATCTGAGTCCCTGTCCTTTTGCATGGTTCTATGGGATCTCCTCCACAACCCACTCCTGTGGCCTGACAGAGGTGAGCACACAAGATCCCATCAGTGGTGTGGGGGCCCTGTAAAGCAGAGTGTCTCTGGCTAAGGGAGGAAGGACAGAGCTGGAGACAAAGGGGGAAGAAGCCCATGTCAGGCCCTTGATCTGTGCAGAAAGAGCATCAAGATGTTACCAGTCCTTAGGGTGAAAATGTTTATTCCCATTCAAGAAAAAATTGTGCTGTTCAGTGCATTTCAGAGTGAAAGGGTGCAGTGAAATTTCCCTTTTCTTAAAACTTTGATTATTTAAAGAACAATTAAAATTGACTGGCTTGTCTGGCTGAGGGGCAAAGGCAGCACCAGGGGTGAGGAGCAGTGAATCACCCCCTGCTTCCACCTCAAGGTTTCTTAGCAGAAAAAAAACAAAATAGCAAGGAAGTTATTGAGAATTGTAGATCAAGCAGAGCAGAGATAAATAACTTTATGGTGCAGCTACATTAAGCTACAGCTCTCCCTTCTAGGAATACACCTTTTGCTGAGATATTGCAATAGTAGACTTCAGAGGCAGCCAAGCAGTGCAGTACATTTCTTCACTCAGATTAAAAGCATTGTTTAAATTCTTGTGGCTAGACAATTTGTCTTGTCCTTAAAAAAAAAAAAAAAAAAAAGAAGGCTTTATTAAAGAGCAAAGCAGCACAAAGAGACTGGGATGTAGGATTGAGGGACTGCAGGGAATTTTTAGCTCACTTGCTGCAAATCAAGATCAGCCTTTTTACCTTTCCATAATCTTCCTCCCTTTGTTATTTGTGGTTACCACAAAATCTTATTCAAAGATTCTCTCAGATGCTAGAATTAGATAATGTCTCTGGAAAAGGGTGTCACAGTCTGGATAAACATAGCCACAAATAAAATATTTTATGCAACAACATATTTCATCCAGCAAGGCTCTGGTGGGGGGGGGGGAACATAAAAGCACATATTTGTTATTTAAGAAATAATAAGATGTTTCATATCATTGTGTAAATGTATGGAGATACAGTGTATTTGCATATCAGACTAAAGCACTTTTTGGCCACACACAAAGCAATGCTGTTCCAGGGGTGAACAGGAGCAGCAGGTGGGTGACACATAATGTTTGTGGTACCTTTTACATAACAAGGAAGCAACACAAAGCTTTTCCTGAAAGAGGGGCCTTGCAGAAAATGTGCTACAACCTCCCCCAGGACTGCCAAGGATATCCATGATGGGATTTTTTTGCATCCCAGCCCAAACACATCATGCCAGGCTCGGCAGAGGTGACTGCAGAGAACACCTGTGATGTTTTAGGGCTTGTGATTTTTCTGTCTTACTCTGTGCTCTCTGTCAGGGAAAGGACTGGTTAAAATCACAGGGGCTGAAGGAAGAATGGAATGGGGATGTTCACATGTCTTGTCCAGTCTGGAGAAGAATAGGGCTGCTGCCCACCACCAAAAAGCCTGGTTTTGTCAACCTTAACAACACATCTCCCATGACTGTGAACTTCAGGCAGGGCAGTGGGGAATAGGTGAAATCCAATAGGCAGCACATGTTTGGGTAAAAGAATACCTGACCAAAAAGAAGGAAAAAGCCACAGGAGCATCAATCTCAGCAGTGGAGACTTTGCCATGAAACCCTGAACTCCACATGTTCGCCCATCCAGGCACTTCTCAGAGTGTCCACAAGAAAACATGATTTTCTTGATAGTAAATGGTTCACTCTTTCCATGTAAATAACCATTTTCCTGTAATTTGACAGGGGAAGAAACTGTAATTTGGATTGCTGTGCTGTTAACCTCCTTTCATCTGCAGGCTGTTTTAAGAAGGAGGTCCACACAAACGACTCAAGTTATATATATATATGTATATATATACACTCTGGCATCTAACAGGTCAGAACAAGAAGATACATCCATGCAGCCACAGAACTCATTTAATAGCATCAGTTGTATAAAATGCAGATCTTATTCTTGCCATTTTTCAGTCCCCACGGGTTCCAGCAATATTCCTGTGCTCAGCAGGGTTTTGGGATCCAGCTGCAGCTTTGCCCCACAGTTTGCTTCGGCCCACTTTCAATTTTATTTAAAAAAAACAAACAAAAACCTTCTTCTCTTAGGGAACAATAATGATAGTTTTCTATCATTATCACCTGATAGTTTTCTGAAGGCGACCGTCTGATCAGTGTCTAAAAGTGAGGAAATGACATAGCAGCCAAGTTGTTGTTCTCACAGAGCAAACCTTTGCAGGGAGTGTGTTGGTTCATTTTCCTGAAGAAAGGAAAAGAAAAGAAAAGAAAGGAAAAGAAAGGAAAAGAAAAGAAAAGAAAAGAAAAGAAAAGAAAAGAAAAGAAAAGAAA
>JANPWX010000069.1:1238035-1308950 GCA_024734555.1 Trochalopteron elliotii | reverse complement strand
GCATGCAGCAGAGAAGTGGAAAAGGAGATGTAAAAACCTGTGCTTGGACCTTCACCAAACTGTCTGACTGCCCTAAGAACCCACTCCTCACTTCCATACACCATCGAGGATGCAGCACAGTGGTTTTAAAAAGGAAGGACACCCAAAGCTCTTCCACAGTCACACATTTTCTCTGCTCTTGTGTAAGTAAGGTCTTTGTGGTGCAAAACATTTTACAGAAAACCTAAATATGCCAGCAGAACATTGTTAGCCATCATGTGATGATTTTAGCATAGCACATTTTGGTTTTCCCCTGCTCCCAGTCCCCTCCGAAGGTGGTGCTACATGTGCAAGCCTTCCCTTGGACTCTTCTTCCTTTTCCTTTTTTTCATTTGCACATGGTCAGACTGTTTCAGAGGATGGGAGAATGGCAGATCCTGATTTAGAGAGTTCTGCTGAACTACTGGCATCATTTGTGTGAAACATTAGTCCCTTCTCATCACTCCATTTGCTCCTTCTCATCACCTTTAAGGTGCCCTCTTTTTTTTTTTTTTTTTGGTAAATGTTAAGTGGAAGTTTATCATTAACCACCTTTGGGTTTTTGTAAGAGTTTATATTATTCACATGAACAGTGTGTGTTGCAAGATTCCTTTTTTCACTGTTTGGATACAAATTATTCACAGCTTGAGTTTTGTCTAATCTGAAGCCAAACTGATTTCAGTCTTCAGATAAACTCCACCTCAAAAGGGAACCTCAAAAGGCTTCAGTTTGTCCAGTTAAGATACAAGTATCACCTGTTTGGATACTGAAATGTGTGCACATCAAAGAGATGAATTATAGTGCTTCAAGGTCAAGAAGAAACATTAACAGCCGGATGTTGAATTCGAGGAGATTATTCAGGTTTTTTTTAAAAAAAAATCTTTATAGCCTGTTCTTGTCTGCAGTAAAGTTGTGTCTCAGTCAAGCCTGTTCTTGCTGTGGCAAGGAGCAACACAGGTGGGTGCAAAAGTACATCTGATGGGCAAGTGTCAGAATGGAGACAAATGAATGCTCCCACAGAATTTCAGCCCATACTTTGATACTCCTGTGAACAGCCCTTCTATTTGCAACCAGAAAAACAAACTGGAAGAGCTCTGTTAGCTTGTACTCTTTAAAGGCTGAGCACTCAGTCTCTTGGTTTCTGTAGAAGTGACAGCCCTGATGATGATTTCCATGTGTTTCCCTGCCCACAGCACACAGCTCGGGTTCAACACACAGGTGTGAGCAGCAGCAGCAGCCACGGAACAGACAGAACCTGCACAGGGGATTTTCTCTCTAAATGAACAGGGGTTGTGGAAGGGACATCTCTGTGCCCCGTGTCAGGGGGAGACAGCAAACCCTACCCAGGCCCAGGTGCTGAGGGGTTCTGCTGCCCATCTCCCAAATCCCTTTGTCTCAGAGAGTCTCTCTAGGATGAGAATTCCTTGCACAGCCACAGCCACAGCCAGGAGGGAGCCATGGAGGGGAGGGAGGGACACAGCCACATCATCAGCTCCCCGCCACCAACACGTGAGGGAGACTTCCAAAGAACAGGTCTGCAGGATGAAATATCCAGCACTGACTGCTTCTCAATCAGTCCTTGACATCCTTTTAGGGAAAGGAAAGCTCCTTCTGTATTTCTTGCTACCCTTCAGCTCCTGTTTCTGAGCTGGAGGAATGTCTCCTCATCATGTCTTCTTTACATCCCTCTGCTACACACACGCACAAAAACACCAAAACCCAGAGATAAACTTCTTATTTACATTTGGGACATGGATTGCAGGGGGATTCTGTTCAAAAACCTAGAGGGACCTGTGCTCCCAGTCTGACTGTCTCTTCAGAACACTAACTCCCCCCTCCTTCTTTTGCTATGTTTGCCAGTGGAAAAAATTAGCAAATCCTATTTACAAATATTTTTGCCTCCTGGCCCTCTGCCTAATGCTGTACTATTAAGGCTGTCGTTGTTCCACTAAACAATTGCAAATGTTTTTGCATGCATGCATTGGCTTGCTTTTGAGTTCAGAGACTCTTGTTCCACCAACTGCCACTGCCACCCTTTGCTTAATTCAAGTGAGTGCCCTGGAATTCAAGCTTGTCAGGAAATTTCCCCTGTACTACCCCTCTAAAAGATGCAACAATATAAATTTCCTCTACTAAGGAGTATTCCTGCAGCTTTTCTGTCCCAGCCTCTCCTTTCACAACCATGTGCCCCAAAGCCTTACACTTACAGCAGACAAGGTCAAAGAGGCTGGAGCCAGTGTGACCTCAGAGGAATTTGGGTACCCAGTTACAAAAATTGTCTTGGAGAACATTTTTCTTAGCTAAATCCTGATCCCCAAAACAAGTGGTCTCCATTTCTGACTTCCCAAAGTTCTCTGAGCAGGTCAGTGCCTAAACCAGAGTTATGAGCAAGGAACAAAACATTTCTCCTGTGCTTTACTGTGACTCCTGACCTAGAAACCATTCTCAGTTATATTTTCAGGGTTCTCCTCCCTCCAAAAGGCCATGGTAGCCAATACTATCTTTTAAAGTACAGAATGAAGTAGTAGTCCATGTTCATTTTCTTTTTTCTTTACCCAGTGCCCCATCCCCAAAATTTCACAGATGTTCATTCACTCCTTTTAACCTCTGTGCAAGTAAATTCATGCTTCTGTGTATGGTGTTTGGTCCCAAATGTGAGGGTGATACAGTTTACCAGCATTTCAACAGCAGCTGAAGCAGCCAGTGATAAATGGATGTTGAAGAGCAGTCAAAGAAAGCAAGTTTCATATCTGTAATTGCAAATGGTAGCATGGGAAATGTGATTTTGAAACAACAAAAGAAAGATTTATGTCTCTAATGAAAACAGCTCCAATGTCAGACTCAGCACAACTTCCCAGACAAGATAAAAACACAAGAATTATCTCCAGAAATTACTCAGTGAAAAATTCTGAATAACAAATGCACTTGAGAAAATTGCTCGGGCAGTTTGCAAATAGGAAATAAAGGAGGACATAACAGATTTATTAATCACTATGATTTATGCACCTAGCTTTGCTAGCAGTGCAAGACAGTAAATTAAAGCAAAGTCAAGTGTTCTCCCACATTGTTTGGTCAGCAAACTTCCATCCTGGTCTGAGGCACTGCTGGTTTTAGGCCAGTCCTGCCAAGCTTGACAGCGTTTCTAGGATGATGAAGTGCCAACACAAAAGATCCATAGAGTCTTCAGGAGGAGCATTTCAGCCACTGATTTTTGTCTTTGCAGCTGAAAACTGAAGGCCTGGGAGACACAACTGCAAGCACAAAGATCTTGTCTGCAGAGCCTCACCTAGACAGTGACCAGAAGGATGACAAAGCTTGTTGTCCAGGTGGACAAATCTCTGGTGGTAAAATTGCAACATGAACGATTATTCCAGACTCTTCCCATGCTGGGCACATCCTAAGTGCCCATTTTCAGAATGCCCATGCTGGGACAGGCTGTGAGGAGAAAGTCTGGAGACAGAACCACAAGGACTATTGAATATCTTGGCCTTGACCATCCTGTCCATGTGTTCCCACTCTGCTCCAGGACTGTGTCTTTAACTAATCAGTAGCAACTTAAGACAGAAGTTTGTGATATTTAGATTCATATTAAGAAAATTTATGGTGTTGCAAGAGTCAGGAATTGGGCAGGGTTTAAATACTGCTTCAGAGTCACAAGAACACAGAGGCACCCAGAGCCCCAGAGCCTCTCCTTGTATTTCCAGATTATGCCACAAATCCCTAAGGTTACAAAGTAGGAGAACAATTTTCATGCAAAATCTGCTTCAGTCTTGCATATCCCCTGTGAAAGAAACACAGTTATGCTTAGCAGGGGTTAGAGTCCAACCTTTTTCCATAACTAACTCTCCTAGCCTGACCTGAGCTGCCCTGCTGTGACCAAGTGTCCCTAATTAATGACAAGGAAGCAGCCAGACACCCACTTTGCCAGCTCTATCCTTAATTCCTTGTCCTGAGCACTGCCAGGCCCCACAGGCATCTTGGGCCAAGTCTCTGTCATGTCTAAGAAATGGAATTTAACCTTCCTGGTGACCTGACCATGGCATCCTCACAAAGGAGATGTGCCTAGGGGCACTAAAGCCAACCAGCCAGCTCCTTCCTTTCTTTGCAAAATGACACTGGCATCATTGTCCTAGCTGGCAATGGAGGTGACTTAATGCCTTAGGACCTGGGTAAAGTTCTGTAACCTCATTGCAGCCCATTCAAGCACTGTTCCCAGCCCACTGGGGCTAAAAGGTTTGTCCTGGAGATGGTTCAGTCCAATATATTGTTAAATATCAACAGTTGTTAAGGACATTCTGGCAGTGAGACCCTGCTCCCCCCACCTTGCTGCCTCCTCACACTTCTGCACTCAGGCTGTGCTCCACTTCAGGGCTCCCTTCCCAAATCCCTCAGGGTTAAAACCAAGAAAGGAGCACCCCACCTCCCCCAGAACCAGCACCCTTTAACCTGCTTGAGGAATGTGCATCATGCCTATGCTTTAAGGCTGAGGCAGAGCCCAGAGTGTGGAACCAGGCTGGGAGCTGGGAGCTGGTGATGTGCTGGAGCAAGGCAAGGACAGACAGGCTGCACACCAGCAGCATGTCTAAGGTGCAAGTCAATGCTGATTTTAAATAAATCTTTCTCACACCCCCCCATGGCAATGCTGTGGCCATGGATCCTCTGCAGTCCTTTACAACAGCTTTGGATCTCATCCCCACATCCCTTCACAAAACTCACTTCTAAACATGACCCTAAGGCCTTTTATCACTTAAAAAAACAGAATTTGAGATTTTCAAAGTAAATTACACTAATTAATTTCCTCTGCAGGAGAGGAAAGGGTGAAGCCTTCACACAGCTTAATTATTGGTCTGGAGCTCCATGACTTCACTACCAACCTTTCACAGGTCCCAATCAATCTCAACCCTCCATCACCCTCCACACACATGCACATCATGTAGAGCCCAAAATGACAGACTGTTTTTCAGCCTAACTCATTGAGAACAATTTTAAAGGATATTTTTCCCCCTTCACAGAAGGAAAAACTGCAGGTCATGCATGCATGAGCCTCCACCATCAGCTACCAGCTGGCTGAGAAATGGGGTGACCTCACATTGCACCCCTGCAGCCACAGCTCAGGTGATACAGCTCAGCATTAAAGCAGGACTGCAGAGTGCTGTCTGTACTTGAGCATATAAAACATTCCCCACCAAATGCAGCTCAAAAACAGGTAAAGCAAAGTAAAAAGGGTACAAACTACCATGAGCAAAGCATTAAATCAGCTGGTTCTGGAGCCCTTTCTCAGCATTACTGCAATGTGGCTGCTGAAACAAAACGAGTGTATTGAATTAGTGCAAGTGGAAAATTGGTTCTTTGACCAAAATGGAAAAAAAAAAATAAAGGCAGGGGAAGGAGGGAGCTGTGTGGGCAAGATTCTTTAAATAACCGTGGGGGGTTTTTTCTTTAATTGGAGAATTGGAAAAATAAATTAGGAGTTTGGCAAATTTTCGTGTAAACATTTCAATAGCCAAAGCCTAAATTCTGGCTCTAGTTCACTCTACCAGTGACGATACCCTCTGAAAAATGTCAATAATATGAGAAAAAGTTATTGTTGTTTTCATTTTCCAGTAAAAAAGCCTCATCTTCAGTGCAACTCTCATTTCAGTCTGTACTGGTCCCAAGTTGGATGGGCAGATATTTACTCCCTCAAATGACTGCCCTCCACTAAAACCTGCCTGGGGAAGAAAGGATAAGACGAGGAAGAGGGACAATAAACGAGTCACAGTGAGGGGAAGAACAGAAGAAAAGAGGATGAAGGTACCTAGCAAAATGGCACAGAGAGAGAGCAGGAAGGATGAAAGAAAGAAGTGTCATTTTTTTCCTCCCCCTTCCATTACAGAAAGTTTAATTTTTTTCTCTTCATCTGTTGTAGAAAACCCCACATGTTCATGGTTTTACGTGGTAAAGACAAAGCCTGGGAAAGGAAACAGAGTAGAATTGCATGAAGTCACAGCCTGTTTCATCTCCCAAAGCCAAGCCCACACCACTTTAGATTTTACTGTCACTGATGTGCTGTCCATCAGCTTTCAAGGTAACAGAAAAGTGGAGGCCACACTGCTCTTTGGGGAGCCAGAAGAGATCTAATGTGTTAGAAATGCCTACCCACATACAATAGTTTAGAGAAAAGCTGTTTGGAAACAAAGAATTCAGGAGTTGGGAAATAATTGCAGAAGAAATAATTTTCTGTAGTACATTGCTTTCAGAATGCAATGGATAAACAACAAGCCTTTGTTGAAGGAATTGAAGAAGAAAGTTTTACTGACACCCCAAACAACTCATGGCCTGTTTTGCTTGCAAAATATTGGTTTTCCCTTGAAAATAAATCTCCTTTTGTGATGCAGGTACTTAACCTGCCTATAGCATTGACTATTTTTTCCTTAATACCCCAATGCAATTTATCCCTCAAGGTGTCCTTATCCCAAAACCATCCAACCACACAGGGTACCTGATGAACTGTGGATGAAGACAAATACAAGAGGTGCCCCTGCAAAGTTCTTTTGGTCCTGCCTGCACTGCTGCCAAAGAAACTCCTCTCCAAGCTGCTGGCAGAGTTTGGTGACTGTTGAGGACCTGGCTGGGATGCCCCTGAACAAGTTGTCACAACATGGCAGGGCCCAGAGGGCTCCAGGCATGGAGTTTGGACCAGTTTTTTGGAGGACAAGATGGTTATAAAAGGCCTCTGCTGTCCAGCCCTGGTGGCTCATGCAGCACGTGGGTGGAATGTTTGCTGTGTCCTTGCCTTGGCCCCATGAGCACAGGGAAAACAGGAGAGAGGAAATAAAACTGAGGGTTCATGGGCTGAGGGAAGGGCAGAGAGAGGCCACTCACCAAACACCATCATGGGCAAAACAGGCTGGATTTAGAGAAATTAACTGGCCTTACTCCTGATAAGGTCAGAGCACGACAGTAGAGAAGTAAAATAAAAGCTTAAAAATTACCTTCTCCCTGCCTCCTCCCCCAGTGTTGCAGGGAGACAGGGAATGGGTGTTCCAGTCAGTTCATCACACGGTGTTCCTGCTGCTGCCCAGGGAGAGGAGTCCTTCCTCTGCTCCACCACGGGGACCCTCCCACGGGAGACAGTTCTCCATGAGCTCCTGCAGTGTGAGTCCATCTCAGCCCTGCACAGATCCTGCTGCCACCAGGATCACTCTTCCACAGGGGCAGTCCCTCAGGAACAGGCTGCTCCAGCCTGGGACCCCCAAGGGTCACAAGTCCTGCCAGTTCCACTGTGGGCTCCTCTCTATATTGGTCCCAGCACAGATTTCCCAGGGGTCACATCCTCCTGTGGGCATCCCCCTGCTCCAGTGTGGGCTTCTCCATGGGCTGCAAGTGGATCTCTGCATCCCCATGGACCTCCATGAGCTTAAGGGGCACAGGGGAATCTCCTGGAAATTCTTTTTAACACTTTACCAACCCCTCCCTGTTATTTAACTGCATTTTTCTCCCCTTTCTCCCCCACCATAAATATTGCAGATGAGCTTACATTTCCCAAGAAGATTTCAATAGGGTTTTACAGAAAGTGAATTTACCACTCCTGCCTGGGAGTACTCTTGGTGGAAGTCTCAGGGTTGCACTCATGTAACCATGGAACAAAAATGACATTTTGACTATCTAAATGCTCGTAGGCAGGCCACAAATAAATGATTATTCACAGAAATTACGGGCAGCATTATCTCAAACAACAAACACATTCAAGAACATCCAGGCAGGCTCACAGATAGTTTGCAAACAGATAAAAGGCCAAACACTTCCATTCAGTTTTTTGCTGTAGATTATTCACGCAGCTCTAATAACAGTCCCCTGTCTCCATGAGCCTGCATCAGATGCAGTCCAAAACCGGGATGGTGGTGAAAGCTCCCACTCTATCATCATGAAAACCCAGAGCTGAAGCTTTTTACTTTTTTTTTTTTTTCCCACCATTCATTTCTACCAAACAAAAGCAAAAGATGGGATTATCTTCACCGAGTTTGGTTTGGAGTTGCTTCATTTCAGTGGCATGCAGATATTTTCCCTGTGGTTTTGCAGGGTGACCAGGAACACCTGTTGAGTTTAAAAGACAAGCACAAAAAATCCCTGCAAAGCTGTGTTTTTGTTTGGTTAAGTTTGGGATTTTTTCACCCTCTGTTTTTTAGGTTCTGACAGCAAGCACAGCTTGCAGGGAGCATTGTTTGGAAGCTGTTACAGAGCAATAATTGCTGCTGAAGGGCGGCTGGTTGCACAGGATATGATAAATGACCTCCCAGTGGCTACACTTAATGCAGCCACCAGGCTCTGGGCCAAACACCCTCAGCGTGTCTCAGCCTCCTCAGAGGTGGCACTGGCCCCACAGCTGATCCCCCTTCCCTTGCAGGTGCCACAAAATCCTCCCACACCGTGCTGGGGCCTCAGCCAGCTGGGCTGCACACCCAGCACCCCTGGAGCAAGAGCAGCAGGCACTGTCCTGAGGGGCAGAGAGCTGGGAATCAGCCCTGCCAGCCTCGGGGCGCCCAGCAGGGCTGTTCTGGCTGCTGAAGGCAGCTCAGGAGATTGGTGTCCCTGTTTCAAGCCCATCCTCTTCACCCTTGGTACTCAGCCTGGCTAAAGAAAGTTGTTTGGGCTGGTGGTACGCACTGCTGTTCCCTTTGAAATGCTCCCATCTTCCTGCTGGAACTGTTGGTCACATCTTCCAGGACCCAGAGAGTGGTTTGGTCTCCTTCACCCTCAGGGGTTTCTGTGCTCTTCACCCCAAAGCCATACAGCTGGGGGGCTGCCAGCAGTGTCTGGGGGTCTGCCCATCTGTGCAGGGGATAGGTAGGGCAGGGGGGTCAAGTCAAGGGTGCAAGTCAGCCCTACAGAGCTTTGTTTTTGGACTGGCATGGGTGAAATTCAAAGGCGTCCTTGCACTGCACATTGGCTGGGTTGGTGGTGAAGGACTGACAGGGATGTCCTGCCTCAGCCAGCTCCTCTGCCAAGGGAGGACAGCACCTGCAGGGCACTGGGGGAAAAGGCTGTTCCCTCCTGTTTATCCAAGCAGCTCCTCTTTATTTCCTCTGTATTTCCCATACAGCCCACCTCAGTGTTCCCACTTGGCCTGTTCTGTGGGAGAAGCCCGTGCTAGTTCTCCACATCCAGCAAGGAATGCCATGAAACTGTTATTCTCTGAGGGATGAGCTGCCTGCCAGACCAGGCAGGAGTGCCCATGAGGATTTTATCCCCCATGGGCTCAGCCAGTTCAACTTAAGAGAGGTTCTGTGGTCCCCTGAGATCTGGTGTGCCTGCAGGGAACATCAAATTGTATTAGTCCAGAGGAGGCAGGGAATTAAAGGTCCCTCTTTTCTCTCACCAGAATTTTGGAGTCCTTACTGTCCTCCCAGGAGAACAATTGCCCACGATGGTCATGACTGACTTGCTCTGACCAAGGGTGAAACCTCTGCAGGAAGATCCATCCATCAAAGCAGCCACACTTGTATGGATGCTGTCATTTAAGGGTGGAAACTCTCCTGCTCAGCCAGGTCACAGCTGAACGTGAGACAGAGGCTCACAAGCTGTTCCTCTGGTTTATTTCTCTCTGTTTCAGAAGAGAGGGTGGTGGTAGAGGCTGGAAAGTGCCTGGTGTGCTCCAGCAGAGCAGACAGACCCATTAGAGAGCACAATTGCCTGCTCTCCAACAGGTCTTTATGAATGATGGAGCAGGGTGTGTTAAAAGCATGTTAACTTGCTGAGATTCCTCTCAAGTGCCTGTTAGAGCTAGACTTTTACCAGCTGGCCTTGTTTTAAAGGGAATCAAATTGCATGCCAAATTGTGTTTAAAATCACAGGCAGGCCAATGCTTTTTCTGCTAGGGCTTGTTTTCTTCACTCTTACCCATTGAAACAGGCAAACCAGTTTTAGCTCAAGCTGCAGGGTGACTGTGTCAAAACTCACTTTGGGACCCCATAGAGGACAGGCTGCATAGAGAAAAGAGAGGCAAGAAGTGAGGAAAACAAAAAGTGAGCTCACAGGAACCTCATGTCTGATGCCTTGGGCTGGGGATTCACCTCCTGCCCGCCAGTGACAGCAACTCCTTTAGCTTAGGTAAGTCATGGATGTGTAAGCAAACAAAACAGACCCACCTGAAAATGTCCCAGACCTTCACGTTCTGGGATAAAGAAGCAGGAAATGGTTTTCATTACATACGTCACCAAGGTTGGTTCTTTGCTTGTTTTCTTTCAGAGTTATCTTTTCTTAACTATTGCTGTCCTGAACAATGCACAGCCACAAAAACACCGCTGCTGCCCATCCTCTCCTCTGCCTTTTGGCCTGGAATATGAGCAGCTTTTGTTGAACCAGGGCTGGGCACACGGGTTGCTCAAACAGAAAACTCTTTGGAAAACAGGAAGTTTCCAAAATAAAATCCTAATTGTTGTTGGGGAAAAAAAAATTGGTTAACATTAGAAGCAAACGTTTTCACACAATGACTGTCACAAATATGAAGGCCTTGGAGACAAAAGTTAAAACATGTTAGGTTTTGACCAAAAATATTTTATGAGTAATAAGACGTTTTCTTAAAAATATTCATTTAGCTGAAAGCCTCATTTTTCAATTAAAATATTAACAGTGAAGCAGCCAGGCACAGAAAATTCAAATTGCACTCCAAATATTCTCCTTGTGTGACAAGAGAACTGGGGGTAGAGTAAAATGGCCTGGCAGACCAACAGCAACAGGTTAATATTTAACATGGGGAGGCTGTTCAGGAGCTGCCACACAAGAGAAACACTTCCCTCCCCACACCAGCTCTTCAGTGGCAGAGCCAGTGCCAGGCTGCGGGATGTTTGGGCAGTTTCAGAGTAAAAGAACTCCATTGAATAGCACGTTTGGACAATGCAGACCAACTCTATATAGAATTCTCCTCCTCCATCACTTTTTCCAGCAGAGTGACAGCTGCCCCAGGGATGTGGTGGGAGAGCTGAGTTTGGGAGCGCAGCATCACAGGGGCTTCAAAAAACTGCACCAAACACTCACAGGGGGAACCGTGCGACCTTGTCGAGGCATTCCCACTCCAGCGGGGAGCTCAGGCTCCCCGGGGAGGGAGGAAAAGGAAGGCGACCTTCCTCTCCGAGATGCATCAGGTCTGTCCCTCCCTCCTCAGCGCCAGGGCTGAACGCGGGGCTCCCTCTGCTGAGTCTGCCGCACAACTGATGTCTGCAGCACACCCAGGGCTTCCAAAAAACCTTCACCTCACCCTCCCGGAGGGCAGCAGCCACAGGAGGACCTCTCACCCTCCTCCTCCATCAGGGGAGAAAGAGCTGGAGGTGTGGAACAGGACAAGGCCAGCGCTGGGGGAAATTCTCCCCGGAGAAACGTGCATGTGTGCATGAACTGTGCTGTGAACACCTGCACATCTCCAAATTCTTGTTGAAGAGCACTGATGCAGTTCCTCTGGAGGATGAGGCTCAGTCAGTCTCCCTGCCCGGGCTGTGGAACTGCTCAAACACCCCTCTGGTCACCTGCAGAGATGCTGTTACCAGCACAGGGATTAAAGGACTCCTCAATTTCAAAGCAGATTTTGGAGGCTTCTGTATCAGAAGCAGAGGAAGGGTTGTCCCAGATAGCAGCTAAAACATAGCGTGAAGTGGCAATTTTGTTTTGTGATTCTTCCATGTTATACCAGGAAAATGTTAAAGAAAATAAGAACGAGCTGCTGTAGGCACTGAGCTCTTTTCTTTCTCATTGTTATATTATTATTCCTCACTTGGCTACACTTCATAAATTAACTCTACTGGTCTCAGAGCCTTTTATTTCTACATATCCTCCATTATCCATCCCTCTCATATCATGGCTTTTCAAAGCACAGTTCTTTCCCATCACTAAAAAAGTGCCTTCCACTTCCCAAAATACATTCTTATCTTCCCGTAGCCCATAGAAAAACCTGAAGTTACACAATCTCTTCCTTGTTTCCTCCTTTGACCCTGCCCAGGTCTTCTGATTTCCATTTCTACCACACAATCTAACTAATCTCTGTAAGGAAAATCCTATGCTTAGGCTTGCCAGGAAATCCACCTGAGATATTAAGCCCCATATCAGATCCTTTCTCTCCTTAAGTCAAGCATTTGGTACCCCACAAGTAAAGTGGATTCATCACACACCTTCTATAGGGTACAGCACAAAACAATAAAGTTCCAAAATACTGCTGGCCTCTAAGGGCATTGCTGCAGGACCCCAATTTCTGTGACCTCCTCTCATCCCTCATGCTCAGAAATGTCAATGTGCATCTTCATTATTTTATGCAGGCTACTTCAGCAGATTCCTTGTGGTTTTTGACAAGCCTTCTGACATCTCTGTTCCTCAGCTCCAGACCCTCTGAGCTCAGTGCTGCAGCAGCAGACAGCCTGGAAGTCCCACAGGTTTTCCCCTCAAAATCCATCAGCACATCCCCATAACCAGAGGGGAAGATTGGGAGCAGCCTTTTTGCCCATTCCCTGCCCAGGCTGAGCAAGTCCCCTCTGTCTCCAGCCCTCCTTCACTCCGTTTCCAAAATATACACTAGATTAAAATGCCAGCTCTGGAAATTTAACAATAAAGAATAATGCCCCACCTCTATCTTTTGCCACCACAGAAACAAGGTAGCAGAAAATATCACAATCCCTGAGATATTTATACTGCCAGCATGGCTGCAAAGTATATCTGTATCTTAAAAGAGAGGGAGCTGAGGCACATGAGGATTAAAGGCTATAGTTAAACCACCTACTGAGGCATCTGCAAGAGACTTATATTTCTGTGATTTGGAAGACTGAAGGAGTGTTTGGACCTCCTGTTCTCAGGCTGCCAGGCTTTGGCTCCCTGTAAGGAGTCATTAAAAAGAAGTAAGAGTTGTATTCTGTTCCTTTCTCTGACTAACTTACCACCAGGCAACACATCTCACTCACCATATAAAGAAAATTTTCTCTTGCCTGAAGAGCAGGAGCTGAGAACTTCTCATTGCTCCTTTTTTAGCCCAGACCCCAGAGCCCATCTTCCAGCAGCCACAGCTGTGCATGATTCACTGCAGATAACAGGAGAGATTCAAAATCCCATCTGCCTCTAACTCAGTCCATCACTGCCACTGACATTTCATTAGCTCACCACTTCAGAAGCAGGGCTTGCTCAAGTGAATCCCATCCATCACCCTGCTGCAGGCAGCCACGGCCAGCCCAGAGCAGGGCAACCTGATTATACCTGCACCCATTCAATTACTTAGTCTAGATCTTGAAAGATACTCACCATGGGCTGCACAGCTTGTTTGGAAAAGCACCATTGCCCCCTAAATACACTTATCAGCTGTCTTTCCAAGCTGGCAAAGTGGCTGCAGGTCAGTCCAAGGAGAATAAGGATACAGACAATGCATTAATGTTGGGTAGAACAAGACTGCAGTGCCTTGGGAACCAAACTATTTCAGAAGCTCCAAAGAAAAATCATTTTCAATCTCTTCCAAGAAGATTATCTATCACTTCCATCTACAGAGACTCATACCTGACAGGCCATGTGCCTCTACACAGATTTCAGGCATATTGTCTAAAATAATATACCATCCAGTGCAAGTGAAAAGGTAGGATTTAACCTCACTCAGATGTAAGCACTACAACCTTTTCTAAGCCAAGTTCACAGTTTAAGGGAGGGCTGAATGCTTTGAAAGAGTAAAGTCCACAGTGTTAAATCTACAGCTGTCCATGGGATACAAAAAAAAAATCACCAAATCTATTTCGTTTCACAAAAGAGCCCACTAAGGATATTTCCTTCCTCTTCCCTGAAGTGCTCACATGCTCAATGACACACTGGAGAATGTACAGGAAAAAAGGTCAGACAGTATTAACAACAGGGGAGACATCCACCTCCATTTTCCTTCCCTGAGAATTCTGAAATTCCCATCACTTCAGTGCTCCAGAGCACCAGCTGCACAAACCAACACAGCACCACCGACCTGGGAGAAATTTGGGTTCATTTGCAAACCAAGGCTGGTGCCAGCAGAGGTGTTTCTGCATGGTGCTGGTTTGGAAGAAGAGAAATAGCACCATCATTGTGCTGAATTCCATCAGAACATGTAGGGCCTGCAGGAAAAGGTGAGGTGGGACAGGTAATTTATTCCATGGCTCCAGCATAAAGTGGCCAGCAGTGAGATTAGTCCTCTGCTCCCAAAGCCAGTGCCAACTACAAAAGCAGAGGCAAGAGATGCCAAATTTTACTCTCAGCTGTTGATGTCAGCAGGGTTTGTGTTTGAGGAGAGAAGTCAGCCCCAAGTCTTTCTGTTCACAGCATTCGAGGTGTCTTGAGGCAGCCATGACTCACCTGCTGCTCAGCAACAGTGAGACCAATTGTGATTTTTTTGTTCTCGCTTATGAAAGCTCAAGTAGAGCTGAGCTACACTGAAATAGGCAGGCATATGACAGTGTGAGAGCAGAGTCTAGGCCTCTTTTATAAAAGCAACTCCAAAAGTCCCTCAAGAATAGAGAAATGTGGTATGAGAAGGTAGACTCAGAAATGCTACCAGAAAAGAGAAGACAGAATGAAATCCAACAGCTTTGACCAACCCTCTCTTGACTGAGCTTTTTCTGAAGCTCTTCATCTGCTGCACTTTTTCCACAAGATTGCAAGGCCAGTTTTGCTCTGGAGTCACACCAAAGCTACTTGACTTATTTTGGGCTGGTTACTCCCGACTTAAACCTAGTACAGAATTTAGCCCCATTTAACACATCACCAGCTCCCCAGCTGTCACCCAGCAGAGTCCATTTGTTTAATCTGCAACTGCTGTTGTCCTGACATTCCTTCAATAATAATAATAATTCTCCTTTCCTGAAGTCTCATTGTAGCAGTGCAGGCATCTCTGGCCCTTGGTGCTGCAAGAAATGAGTGTAAATGTGTGAGACAGGGAAGAGAAATGAGACAGCACAGCCTCTTGAAGAGTCACCACCTCCTCCTGTAGGGGGAAAATGGGTTTCAGGGAAGCCTGGTAGTGGTTGCCACTGTCATTGCACAGATCCAATGGCTGCATTGACAATCTTGACTTCACCACCCTCTCAAGGAGAGAAGCATCTTCCTCCAAAGGGCAACGACCAACTCAGTTAAGCCGTCACCGCGCTTTGATTTTTTTTAAAAAATGAGGCTTCAAACTCCGGTTTCCGAGCGTGAGGAGGTGTGGAAAGCCCCGGTGCGGAGATGTCCGTGTCTGGAGGCTCTCCCTGGTCCCTGCGGAGCCGAGGATCCGTGCGGGGATGCGGCGGGACAGGCGGAGCATCCTCCCGGCGCGCAGAGCCGGGGCCGCGGGAGGGCAGCAGCGATTTGCGATCCGAAACGCGGGAAAACCCGGGGAACTTCATGCAGGGAGCTTGGTAAAGACGAACCATGAGGAGCTGCTGCGGGTTTTTGTCCGGGTGAATGTGTGAAAAGTTAGGGTGGTGTGCCGCTCAGGAAGCGTAAGTGAAGTCTTGGCAGATTTTTGCTGCGTCTCTCTTCTGGTTCATAAACCCCTCGGGTCAAATTCCTGCTGGTTGGAGCCTTCTTGGCCAGGAGGCTGGGAAAAGGAACAGATCCCTAAGAATATCGTCTTCCCAAAAAGCAAGCTGACTATAGGCAGTAAATGACAGTAACCACCTGTGGGCATTGTTTTCTCTGTCTCTTTGGAATAATACATTTCTCTTTTGTACAGTCTTATTCATGTGAGGATTTTCTCTGCCACGGTTGTGAAAACCCATTGGGAAGATAGGGGAGAGTCCCCTGTGATGTGCATCCTTCTCTGTCCTTCCCCCAGGCAAGCTGAGAGCTGCCAGGACCCTGCTGGAGCTGCTCCTAAGAGCCACAGACGTCTGTGAGCTCGAGCAGTAAAACCTGAACCTGTCCCAGAAAGGAATAATGACCTGGGTGCTCAGCTGATGCTCAGAGAGGAATTTCCATCCTGACACAGGTGTCACTGCCCCAAATGTCCCTGCTCTGCGAGGTCACCCTGGGATCACCACCTGCCAAAGCCTCACTGCCCCCCAGGCTGGCCTCAGGGGGACAGCAGTGTCCCCACACCCTTCCTGCCCCCTCCCATCCTCCCTCTGGCACTGAGGTGTCACTCTGATTTTTTTTTCAGCCTTCTAATGTTTTACATTTTTGTACTGGAGTTCTCACCCATTATAACATAAACAAAAAGTGATGTTTTAAAAACTGTGCATTCCTTCCTGAGGGAAGGATAAATTGATGGACTTCTAGTTTGACCAGTGGGGTCAGAGAGGTGTCAACCTCATGGCCCAATTGCTGCTCAGACTCCAAAAACTATTTAAACCCTAATCCCAGAATAAACTTCCTTCTTTTTGCTTGCACAGCCTGACAGTGTGAGTGTGGTTTTTTGTGTCTGTCTGGTGACACTGGGGTTGGGTGTGCAGCCAGTGCTTCACCCAGGGAAGACAAAAGGTCCCAGTCCAGCAGTTCCACTGTTGGCACTTCAAAAGGTGACTCCATTTAGGCTGCTCCTAAATGACAGGATTCAAACTAAAGGCTGGAGTGCTTCACAAATAACTTCAGTTCTCTGCACAGTGGGGGGAAAGAAATTACCATGTCTCCTCAAGAAAGAAAATCTGATGTCCCCAGTGAGTGACAGATGATGGCTGTTTTTATAACAGACATGTATAATGGCCTCACAGTTGTTTTTTAAAGCAAATTCAGAGGTGAGGGGGGAAAACAGCCAATATGTGGCAAAGCCTGGTATCCACCCTCAGAATTTGCCTGTCATTTGTTGTATTTTTGTATAAAATAAATAAGTTTTTTCCTCCCTGTCCTCCCCACCTTTTTTTTTTTTTTTTAACATAGCAGTGTTAAGCCAGAAAATAAGTTGACTGTCTAATGGCACATTAGCAAGCTTGTGGCTGGAGCATCTCTCATATTCCCCCAAAAATACATTTCACAACATTGAACCCCCCCAACCAAGTGTTCTGCAAACCACTCCAGTTAATTTCCAAACTTGGTGTGTGGCTTTCTGACACAGGAATTGTTTGTTCTGCCAGTTTTGATTCACAGTGATGTGGCATTTATAACTAGCCCATAAAAGGCTGGTGGATAAGCATGATTTGCCTATCAGCAGCGTTGTCAGGGATGCCGGGAGGGCATCACTCAGGGGTGGTTTATCAGTTGTCATAAACAGCCCCTTGACCTCTGGGGCTCTGCAAGAATTGACTCATCAGTTATTAACCCTGGCATAAGTTTATTTCTGTAAACAACTTTAGGATAAAGCCTGACCTTCTTTCCTTTGCATAACTCAACCTAAAAACTCCAGAGAAAATTACCTCCCTCCTGAAGTCAGGGGGAGCCTTTTTAATGGTTTTAATGAGATTGCCATCAGGCTTAAAGCAAACACACCTGCAGCACTACTTGGGTGTGTTTTCCTTGTAAAGCCACTCTGTTGCATCTTTTGGAGGGAAGAGGAGGACCTGGTTTTTCAGCCATCAGCAGCAGCCAGCCTTGACCAGAGGAGTGTGAACAAGGACAGCTGGAGCACATGGAATTCCCAAGCTCAATGCCAGATTTGCTAAACAGACTCCATCACAGCATAGGGAAGTGTCTCTGTGTTTAAAAAGGCAGCATGAGAAAGGAAAGTACATTAAGATGAGAATGTTATAGAGACACCTCGCTCTCCTTCACCAAAGATGAGACAAGGCAAGGATTTTCTGAAGAGTATCTGAAAATATCCAATGCATTAAATGTGAACATGTAAAATTGTTTATGGGAATTTATGTGCAGAATCTTGGTGATTATTCAAAAGAGTAAAATTTCAGAATTTCAAGGATATTTTTATTTCTTCATTTCCCTAGGCCAAGTGAGAAGCATATTCTCTACATTGGCCTTGGTGATAAGGGCTCAATTCACAGTTCTACCATTTCACCTCCTTTTGCTTCTGTTTCCTCGAGCATAAGACAGAGCTCATCAGAATTTAGCCCAGATTCTGGCAATCTATTTTACCATTTTACTCATCAACATAACAAACATCTCATTCTTTTTTCAGGAGACACTTCAGCACCAAAGAGACTAATTACCCCTACTGCAAGGAAGGCTTGGTCTCTTCAATGCTTATTTCATTTTTGGCTCACAGGGTAAAATTTTATGCAAAAGTCTTAGCTGGGTGAAAGAGTCTGAGGACTAAGGGCTGCTGTCTGACAGGATGTGGCAGGATGCCTTTATGGCTGCAGCAGTTCTGTGTGGTGCAAAAGACAGCTTTGGGGTAAGATTATGTGTTTAAATACCTGTCCTTTCAAGGCTCCTGCCTGAGCCAGGCTGACCCCTGAGCTGCTGTGCCAAGCTGGAGCACACACTCAGGGCTGGGCATGACCCTGACCCAACCAAGCATGCAACACAGCAGCTAAAAACCAACTCCTCTCACCCTCCATGTCCCTGGGAAAGCAGATCTGCTCTTGGGAAGAGTATCACCTTTTGCAGTGTGGATGCAGAGCCAGTTCCCATCTCTGCAGCCCCTCAGGTGAAGCTGCTGTAAAGTAGGGTTGGCACTGTGGGGAACTAACCCTGCCTATTGATAAGCATGTTAAACCTCTAGTGGGGTGAGCTCTTCCAAGGAGAGCCATGGAAGCCTGCAGGGATCCAGACTTCTTCTCTGAAGGCAGGTAGAGGAGAACAGTTCATAAATTTGGGGTTTGGTGGGGGTTGTTTTGCTTTGGTTTGGTTTAAGGCAAGCTCACATCCCCAGTTCTGCTCTATACAAGTCCCCCAAACTACACCGACCACATCTGAGCCATCCTGGGTTCTCTGGCCCTATCAGGAAAGTAAAACAGATTTTGTTCTGCAGAGCAGGAGGCAGCCACCCCAACAATCAAGTCAGTCACATTCAGCCAAGAGTGTGTGCAGACTGAAATAATAAATTGTGACTCTGTTTTCCTTAGCACTGGGTTATTCCTGTTTCATGTGATGCCATAGCTCCTTCTGATGCCATAGCTCCCTCCCTGTTTAGGATTCCCTGACTGGCATTGCCAGCAATCCTTTCTGTCCTCAGCCTCTTGACCTGACTTTGACATCACCACTCAACTGGAAACTCTCTCTGAGTAAGAGGCAAGGGATCAATGTCTCCAGGGAACGAGTTCCTCTTTAAGGCTGCTACAGATCTTACTGCTGCTTCTCCATGAACGGCTCTGCATCAGTCCTGCTCTGTTTCAAACATATGCATTAATTCAAGAATGCAGGAGCTGTGGCAGCCACAGGGATCTGACTCATCCCAGCTGCTCTGTGTGCATGCAGGTCACATGGAATGACATCCATTAGGATGCACAGTACAATATATTCACTCCAAGGGCCAGTGGCTCCTGCTTTGCATGCAATGCTTGGGGAGGAGGCAAAGTAAGTGAGTTCATAACAAGCTTTAATTGAACAGAAACATAGACATCCCCCTACATTCCCAAACACCAGAGAGAGTGAGTCATATTTCCTCCAGGCAAGTTGCTATTTTCCACATCAGGCTCATACAAGGTGTTCCCAGATCTTGTTATCCCAGAATTTCACTTTCTTATCACGTGTCTGTGCTCAGACCCCAATAGGGCAAGGTCAGGCCTTTTCTTTTCACAGCTAAGAAAAGATATGGTTTTAGCTCAGTTGTGGGGCATTTCTCACTACTCTCTGAACCACTGTTGGGATTTAAACAGGTGAAAACAACAAACAGGACAAACCAAAAAGCCCTGCCCTTGGTGGGCTACCCTTGAGTGGCACAATTCACACTGAGGGATCCTTGTCCATTCCTGAGACAAAACCAGGCTGAAATACAGTGGTCTTAGAGAGCCTAGAGTCATTCATGCACTGGTCCAAGTTCTGGAGGCCCTGAGCCAAATTCAGCCCCAGGACCACCAGTGGAGGTGTGTTTAACCAGTAACAGGCTGGGCTTTGCCATGGGGCTTCAGTGGACAGCAGCTCCACTTCAACCCAGTGCAGATTCCCCTGATCAGACTTTGGCCCAGAGATGTTAAACAATGGGTCCAGAACTGCACCTCTGAGGCACCAACAGAGACAGGGATTTAAGACAGACTTTTCTTGGTGCAACCCCAGAGCTGCCTCCAGCCCCCTGGGGCTGGTGACCTTTGTGTACCAAGCCCCAGAGCCTGATCCCCCCTGAACAAAACAGAAAACTCAGGATGGCAGAATATCCTGAGTTGAAAGGGACCCATAAGGACTATCAAGGCCAGACCAGAGCTTAACCCTCTGCAAAAATCCCAATGATTTCCCCCTGCCTGCCCCTGCAAACACAGACTCCATGTGGAGTTGCACCCCAGGGAGTTACTCAGCAATGATGATCCCAATACACGGAAGGCACAACACTCCATATGTTTTGATTTGCACCTATTATCTCTCATCCCTCATAGGATTTATTTCTCTGCTCCCCTTCCCCACAGCAAACTTTCTGGTGGTGAACCCTTTTGTCCCTTGTCAAGTGTCAGTTGGGGTAGTTGCCATCTCTGACTGGGTTTGTCTCTGGATTCATTGGCAGGAATGAAAGCTTCCTTAATACCAGGAATGAGACAGGCATCCAAAAAACAAAACAAAACAAAAAAACCCACCAGAACAAACAAACAAACAAACAAACAAACAAACGAAAAACCACCACAAAACCTGAGATCTTCTTCCAGGTTTGGTCAAAAAAACCCCACACAATAAAATCAGATCGATGCTGAATGAAAATTACTTTGCCCTGCAAAAGCAGTTTTAAAATAATTGTCAGCAGCTGTGGCTCTGGCAACAAATGACATCAGATTTGGAATAACAGGAGTGGCTGTTATTCCAAAAACATGAGAAAATTGTTTAGGCCTTGTCAGAGAAACAAGTCTCCAAGAAATAATGACTGATGTCTCAGGCTCTCTGGATGTGAGAGGTGAGGTCTCCATCCTCACCCTCTTCCAGTTTATCAATACCAAAATGATGTGCTCGGATTTTATAAAGGCTTGGCCAATCCAACAGCCACTGGAGAAGACAATGTAAGCAAAGCTCAAGGAAAAAACAAGTATCACCAAATACATCAAGTCCTCATCCTTATGTCTATGGGGTGAGAAGGAGAAAGTGAACCCCAAAACAGCTGCCAGGGTTTTATGCTTTCTTTCAAAACATGGCACATTTACAACTGCCAAAGGCTCCACCCCTGAGGTGTGAGTCAGTTGAGCAGTTTTCATCTCCCTGGGCAACACTTCCTTTACACAGATGTCAGGCAACTTTCCTTCACCCTGCTGCACTGTCAGGAACACCAAGCTGGAAAGGAGGCAAAAATTAAAATCGTCTTCCTCTAACAGTGACAATCACTGGGAGGAAAACAGTTAATTAAAAAAAAAAAAAAAAAGAAAGAAAGAAAGAAAAAAAGAAACCCCAACTTTCTGGGAAAAAAAACCCCAGCAAAATTGAAAACCACTGTGTGAAATATCTGACAATGAAGCTGATGATGGCCAAGCTGCCACCACTATTGCCATTCTCTAACAGGGCAAAGGCATATTGTAGGTGTATTTAGAAAGTCACACTCCCAGCCCAAACTTCATAAAATTATTGGTGTGTTTATAAAAATAACTTTCACTGAACCTCAGTACAATCCTTTCTCCAGGAGTTTTCCCAGCCTCCAATGCACTTAGCTCAGATGATTTCGTGAAAGTAATGTGTTTATTATAGAGATTAGAGTTCTATTTAGCATTTTTCCTAGCATTTGTTCAATCTCTCCTCAATTTCACATGACATTCTGCACCCACTCCATCCTTTGGCAAGGAACCCCAGGAGGTTGCACCCACACTTTGAGGAATTCCCCTCTACTCCCCTTCTTCGTGTTCTGAACCAGATTCCTTCATCTGATGCTCCCTTCCAAGTTCTTCCACTGGAATATGAACAAAAAATTCCTGTTGACACTCCTCATGTCATTCAGTAAAAAAATCTGCCCACACCTTATCTATTTCTAGCCTAGTCTATTATTCTGTGTTTCTGACCTGATTCCCAGGGTGCCCACTCCACTGTCAATAATGCAACTTAAAAGTGTAAAATATGGGAAACTCAATTATACCACAGCAATTGGGGGGATGGGGGGAGGAACACATTGATTATTTCTTCCTTGAGAGTATTTTTCAATAAAAAAATGTGCTTTTTCTCCACTAAAGGCATCTAGTAAAAAAAAAAAATTTAAAAATAATTGGAGTTCTCCACCGAAAAATGAGGGGAAACAAAGGAAAACACCCAGCCTCTGTTGGTTCAGTTTACCAATGCATTTCAAGCCAGTAATCCCGAAATAATAGAAATCCATATTCCAAACAAATTTCTTGCTTAGTTCACGGGCAGAAAGTTTGTCGGGGCTAAAAGGATCCCTTCCTTCCTTAAACTTGCAGTGCAATACAATTTATGGAGCCGTTGTAATTCTGCGGGAAAAACATTTGTGAGAGACGACTGATTGAGATTTGGGGAGGGCTGTTATTATTCCCACTTGCTTAATAAAGTGTATGTGGCAGAGAACACAAGGAAATGGTGTTGGTGCCATTCCTCATAAAAAAAAAAAACTGCCGAATTTTAAACCGAGGGCAAAGCAGGGGAACGGGCCAGGCTGTCTGAGTTTTCAGTATCCACAAGGGAATTATTTAAAAAAAAAAAAAAAAAAAAAAAAAAAAAGGCACAAATTCCCGCAGGAAACTAGTTAAATATTCTCTCCACCTCCCTCCCCTTATTCATTCCTTTCAATCGGCGGGGTCCCATGGCGACCACGGTGGGAGAAAAGCATCCTCTCCAGCCGCCGCGCTCGCCATGGCAACCGGCACGTCAGCGCCGGCAGCCGGGCCCCGCCGCGGGCCGGGGGCGGCCCAGCCCCGGGGCCCTCCCGGTGTCCCCCCGATGTCCCCGAGGTGTCCCCGAGGTGTCCCCGCGGTGTTCCCCGGAGCGCCCGGCGCTGTCCGCGGTGCTGATGGCCCCGACGGGGCGGGAGGAGCGCCCGGGACCTGCCGGGGGGCGGCCGCATGATCCGCATCCCACATGACACACGGAGAGGAGCTGGGCAGCGGCCACTCCAGCCGAACGTCATTTCATTTTATTTTTTTGTTCCTCCGGTGAAGAAGAGGGGTGGAATACCCCGTGTTTGCTTTGCAAACAGCCGGGCAGAGGCAGCTGCAGAGCTGGAGGTGGTTCCCAGTATGAGCGGGACCTTCCCAGACGTGGCTCCACTTGGGATAACCAGCAGGGCAAGGAGGAGACCGGCGCCTCTGGGATCATGCTCTGGATCAGGTATGTGGATGCAGAGGGGCTGTGCTGTAGCTAAAGGAGGAATTCTCCCTGAGGAGGCAAACGACATGATCTTTTCCAGTCTTTTATCTTGCGTGTATTTACTTATGTGCATTTAAATCACTCGGGGATTAGCCAGGAGGACTCATTCCTCAGGAGAAAATGTGGGGCTTGAATTTTAAGCTTATTCTGCTGAAAGCAGAGGGGTGTGTAGAATTGCTGCAGAACAACTCCCTATATTTTCTGGACAAACCTACATTCTCTCTGTCGATATTAATTATCTTTCAATTATGTTACTTATTTGTTTGAAACAACCTCCTGACATCATCAGTCCTGCGAAAACAGAAAATTACTTTACAGCAATGGAGCAGACTGATCCGCTCATCTGCTTTTTCTGCCTCTAAATACATTCAAACAACTCCTTCCTTCCTCATGTTATTGCTATAGAACAGCTGCTTTTGCATTTTTTCAGTCATTAGTTTGAAATCATCCTTTCTGAAAGCTCTGAAGTCTCCCTTTTTCCGTGTGGGTGCCTTGGTGCAGCTACTCAGGGAAACCCCACAGGCAGAGCAATCTTTGCTTACCCATAGCCAGCACAGGCAAGAGGGCTGTTCTGCTTTAGCTAATTCAGGCACAGACTCTCTAAGAATGCATAGCAATATTTCTCATTTATCCAGCTGGCTTCCAGCATGTCAAACAGTATGTTGGCTCCACGGAGAAACGGGGAAGTCAAGCTGCCTTCTGCTTTCAAAAGGCCATTTGTGTGTATGAGGCAGGATTCAGAGCTGGTTCTTTCTGGCAAAGGTTCTCAGATGTGGTTCTTGAAGGTTTGTTGTTAAAGTCACTCTTAACTGCTTAAACAAGTAGTTTGGTTTGCAGAAAAACTGGTTGCCAACCCAGAGGCATCCTTAAAAGCTTATTTGGGTGTCTAAATATGGATTTTTTTTGAAACTTGATTTATGAGGAAGCTTGATTTCTGATTTATTTTAAGCCTTCTGGTCTCAGATGAGTCAGTAAGGGGAGGAATCTCTACACCTTAGGCACATTTGGAGAGCTGTGCTCCTTGTCTCAAAGTGAGAGCTTGCAGACTCTCACTCCCCCGCAGCTCTCCTGTGAGGCCTCTGTTTGCAGAGCTGTGCCCTGCAATTCCCACACCTGGGTCACGACCTCCTCCTGCATTTTCCTTTGCAGCCCCACTGGGCACCCTCTCTCAGGTGTTTAACAGAGAGAAATTTCAGTCAGACCATGCAGAACAAACCCCTAACATCCTCAGGTGGAGTGGGCTCACTCTCCCCACCGGTTCTCCCAGCACCCAAACCTTGTGTGTTTGGGATTTCTGCATTCCAGCAGCTTCCATCTTTCCCTAGACTTTCCCTCTGGCAGGCAGCAAACACAGTTCTTGCAGCTAGCACCCTGTCCACAAAGGCATCTCCAGATCAGGGGCTATCAGCAGGCTGACACCTTGCCTCAGTGCCTTCTCCTAGGCTGCTTTTGTCCTCCCTGAACCTTGCCTAGCAGAGAGATTCCCTTCTCACAATCATCTCCACATCAGGCATTTCCAACCCAACTTCGGGCTGTGCATGGCCTTCAGCCCTCCCAGTTTCTCCAGCCAAGCTGGTGTGGGAAGACTGAAATGCTCTCACTAATGGCTGTATCCTCTGGCAGAGGTCTGTGTGAATGTTGTTCTGCTGCTTGTGCAGCTCTGCTCCTCTTATTCCTACCAGATAAATCCTCTTGGAAGCATTTCAGGCATCTCTGGTTATAAGCCACCACTGCCACACCACCCTCTGTCACCGTGCCTGGCCCTGTGAGCACCAGGTCCATGTTACCAAGAAGGGTCAAGAGCCACATGACAGGAACTCTCTCATCCCAGCACTAATGTTCTCACCAGTGCCAAAATCCTGTTGCCACATTAACGTCCTGTGTGACAAGAGAGCACTTTCCACAAGACTTCCTGTCAAGAATTCCTTTCTACATAACCTTTTCACACAAAACTGTTGGGTTTGGGTGAAAAAAACAACAGTTTTGTGTGAAAAAAGATAAATCCCTCAGGTTCCCCTAGTGGGAGAACTCGTGCTCCCTGCTGGTGAGAGGGTGAGCTGTAACGTTGGTGCATTTTCCCTGTGGGGGAGAGGGTGAGAATTTCCAAGAGATGGGCAGAGAAACCAGCCAGGCGTAAGATTCACCACCCCTCATCTGTCAACACCCACCGTGGTAAAGCAGCCCTGGTGAGCACCATGTTCCTCACATCCACCAGAAAAATGTGCTGTGCTGTGGGCAGGCCTGGTGTTGCCAAAAATTAATGCAAGCCCGTGGGAGAGAGCATCTATATTTTTACCTCTGAATCAGGAAAGGGTACAGCCTAGCCATGCCCAAGGGACAGATTCAATTCCCATTAGGAAGGACAAAAAGCCTCCAAAGCTGTATTTCAAGCTTCTCTACACTCTTCTTGGACAATTCCAGTAGGTGGAAGCTGTTGTGACAGCAGAGTTGGAAATTAGGTCAGTCCTTCTTCTGCTTGCTCCCACTTTTTCATGCCCCCACAGTCACACTGGGCACAGAGCTGGGTTCTGCCACCATTTTTAGATGATCATTTTTTAGACATTTAGGGCTAATCTGGAGTTTTGCATACTAATCCCAGCAGCAGGAGGATAAAATAAAGCCCTCGAACACTTAAAACACTTAAACCTGTGTTTAAACCTGCTGTCCTTTAGGGGCAAGAGTTACATCTCTGAGACTTGTAACCATTGTGTACCAGTTTGTAAACAGTGTGGTGCTACTGTCTGAGGAGGTGAGGGTGTCTATCTGGGTAACACTGAGCACAAATCTGGCTCATATTTTACCACTGCCTGGACCTGGACCAGAACAGGATTTTGGGTGTAAGTGGACTCTGCTGTTACAGTAAGGGCTCCTTCTCAGTGCCAACAGAGAATAAACATCTCTAGGTTTAGGTGCATGGATAATTGCAGGGTTTTTAACAACTTACCCCAGGTTAATAGGCCTACAGTGACTTCCTCTAGGTCAGTCTTAACCCCCTGTAAATACATGAGAAAAATTCTTCAGATGCAGGGAAAAGCCATTGCTCCCAGAACGTTTAAAACCACAATGAACTTCAGGAGGTGGCAACATCTATTAAGGAGACTCAGCCAAAATGCAGTGACTTGTGACTTGTGTGCAGGTTTGAATCCTGCTCGCTCTTCATAATCATCCCTTGTGGAATTACCCAGTGCTCCAGGTCACAGGTGTGAGCTGACAGACCCAGAAGGAATAGATGGACCCTGTTCTTGTCCCAGTTATCTACTGCATGTCTCCCTCCTTGCTAAGCTCAGTTAGAAGGATGAAGCTGAAAAAGGATTCTTCCCCAAGCAGACAGCACAAGAAATAAAAATCAATTCCAATCCCAGCAGCTGTTGCAGTATTATATCCTTGTCCTCAGTTTTAATGCCTTGTTAAAACAGTCAGAAAAGAACTTGAAGAATCAAAGAAGGCCGATGGCTAAGAGCCTGCCTGGGTGCCCTGAATTTCCTCCAGCATACAGCAGATATTGTTTAGATGTGCTGAAAATTAGAACATCTCCTTCTTTTATTTGATTCCATCCTTATTTCCTGCTCCCATGACCTCACCCCTCAGTACAGGCCAGGCCTTCAGACCCTGATGTAGGGTGCAAAAGCACAGATCAGCTCACTCAATCAGTTCAGCTCAGAAGCTTTTGCCCTCAGCTGAGCCACGTCCACAGCAGCACTGAGAGCTCCATCCATGAGCCATTCCATGCTCACAGTCATGTCAGCCTTGGCTACCCACGCTGCAGGACAGGGATCTCCACCAGCTGGGTGAAGCTAGAGAGGAGGCAGCAGCACGTGAGATGTGGGTGCAGACCTCAAAGGCTTCACTGCACTCAAATCACATCATTCTCCTGATGAAATAGGGGCAGATGTTTCCTATCCCCACACACTGGAATGCAGAGAGTGAGGAGAAACACACTTCACCTCGAGAGATCTTCAGGCTTTTCTCAGAAGAGCTGCCCAGAGAATAGAAACGCCTTCAGAAGAGGAGCAGGGCAAGAAGCTGAGCATTTTTTATGAGCACCAGAGCAGAGAAAAGGACTGGCAGGGAAATTGTGTGCTTCCAGAAGCATGTGCATCCACATTCCTCCACTGGAAGCAGGAGGACTAAACGGCCTCAATATGCACAAGTCATCACTGCACAGCAAGGGACAGAGGGAGGCTAAAACGCTCTGCTCTCCCACAAAGGGATTTCTGCACGGGCACAATGCACGCCCAGGGCAGCTCATTTGAATTTAGGCAGGGTGGGTGTCACCTTCCAGCAGCTCACAGCCAGACAAAAGCCCCCCTCCCCCACTCTGATTCAATTTACTCGCACTCCTAACGTTGGTTACACTCAGTTAGATGAAGCATTTCTCTTCCAGTCTGGCGGCTTTTCCCGAGATACTCTCCAGAGAGGGAAGTTTATGGAGTAAATTACCAGCTTAATGCTTTTGAAATCATTTGCTGGGCCAGTGCTCTCCTGGTGTTTTGCAGCTATGATACGGAGAGGTAAAATATGTTGAATAAAAAAGCCCCTCTGCTAGTGCTTAGGTCAAGTAATGCACAGAGTAATGTACAATGATCTGCTTATTTAGCTGCATTTCTAATCTTGAAAAACACTAGCTGGGAAACAAAATGCTTTTTCTTTTGATTAAACATTTAAAAAACCCCATTTACTGAATTTCTTTGTAAGTCTTATTAGTTTTTGCTCTTCCAAATTGCAACGGGCACTGCATTTTTTGACAGGACAGTGAACATGCAAACACACAGTGACTATGCTGTATGGGCTTTGTGCAACAGCCAAGTGTACGTGGCAGTGATTTCATGAAGTTCTTGTGGCTCAAATAGTTAATCTCTAAGTAACAGATCTGTTTTGGAGAGCTATCAGCTCAAAATGGAGCTTTTTGGTTTCCAAACTGCAAATTAAGGTCAGTAAAATGGAACTGTGGCACCAGGAAATCCCTCTTCAATGAATATGAGTCATCTCGCATGCTCTGTCTTTTCCAAAGCTGATGCACAAAAAAGTAGGTTTTAAAACAGAAATGCAGAAAGGCTTCATACCAGTTTTAAAAGGATTCCCACTCTAAAATGCTTGAAAGATAAAGTGAGACTTTTGGCACTGCTGAATCCATTCAGACTTGTAATTACTGGAAAGCAGCCATTCAGGCCAGTATTATATTGGTTTAAAGGGAAAAATTAATACAAGCATTTTTGTTAACTAAAAATGTAATTAGACCTCTCCTACTTGCTGTATGTAAATTTTCCTTGTGCTTCTAAATTTTTGCATATGGACCTTCAGGGCAGAGGGAGTTGGCAGAACTCATCACTGGTTTTTATGGATCTGGTATTTGCAAGTTGAATGGTTCACTAACACTAAAACCATATTTCAGCAAACAATGCAGCAAAGCATAGACCTGAGAATTGGGGATAAATGGTGTAGCAAGTCATGGTATCTCCAGTTATTTGCATCTCAGACCCATAAAGAGTTGTGCCTATGCTGAGCTTTTTATGGTCATATTTTCTTTTGGAGCATTACTCATAATGCAGAAGTTCAAGTCTCCACTGTAAAAAACAGAATCCTAAAGACCAGAATTGTTCACTGAAGAAAAATATATTCTGGGCCATAGGCACTCAGGTTCTTAGTACTGAATCAGGGCATGATCCTGATCTCAGTGCCACATAAGGAAAATAGGCTTGAATAGAGATCATTTAAAACAAAAGAAATTAGTTTCTGGTCCATTTGAAGGAAAAAATATCTATGACTAGGAACACAGGAATCTCAGAATACAGTGATAAATCAGATAGCATTTTACTTTTTAGAAAAATAAAACAAGTAATTGCTGTACAACCAGTGAAATCCTAGGCTCAAGTTAGTCAAACTCCCTAAAATTGCACCTATATTTTCAGCTGTGCCTCGTGGGCAGTGTGCTAAATGACCTGGCAGTTTTCCAAAGAAGAATCAAAAAATTCAGCATCAGTTGTCCCTCTGTTCTGTGCCTCTCCTGTTCCACCGACAGCGAGGAGACCAGCACCACACAGAACCATCTGTGCTGAGCATGGGCAGCTCTTTCCACCCTCATGCTGCTTCCTCTGCCAGCAAATCTCCAACAGAAGGCAGCTGGATTAATCTCCTGGAATTCTCCTTCCTTTGGACACCCACTGGTTGCTGTCCATTGGGGTCACACACTGCCCAGGGCTGCTCCATTCCTGTCTTCTGCAAGCTGTTTGCAGGCAACCCAAGCTCTCCCATGAGCAGTGGTTGGGCTGATTTTTAGGCAAGATGCATCAGAAAAAAAAAAAACAAACAAAAAAGTACTATCTGGGCACTACAACCCTGTAATGATTTCGGGGTCTGCCTGCCTGCAAAACTAAATGTGTCAGGTCTGAGCAGACACGGAGAGCAGATCTGGCTCACAAGGAGAAACATGGTGAGAACAGTGTTAGCAGGTCTGCCTGTCTTAAACAGCTTAGAAAGGCCATTTCATTCTTGTGCCAGACTTCCATTCCTCTTCAGCACTGGTCAAGACATTTTATCTGATTATTCTTCTCTGAAGCTTAATTTGTACAGCTGGCTATTTTTAAATGGCACAAACTTCTGCAAGAAGGGCAAGAAGGGAAATTAAGGAAGCAAATTATCCCGTAATGTTCCTCTCTGTCTAGTTAATAGGCTCCACATGTATTATTTTATTACAGACAATTCTAATAGGTAATTTAGCAGGTTGCACTGACAATGCATCCTGCCACACTGCCAGACACAGCAGCCCAAATGCCCTGCCAACAGCTGGTGACAGCAGCATTCCTCCAGGGAGTAGATCCATCCAAAGGAGGGTGGGGAAAGACAAGCAGGAGCCCTCTGAGAAGTCAGGAATCATCTGCCAGGCAAAGCCACTAAGAAAATGATGAGGGAAGGCAACCAAGGATGAGGGGGAAGCCAAGGCCAGGCTGGGCAGCACCCACAGCTCTCCAGCAGAGGAGGGGACAAGGGACAATGTGTGACCTGCTGAGAGTGCCCCTTCACATGATACAAACAGTGTCACACTAAGTACAGGCTCTAAAAAGCTAGAGGAAAAAAATCTTCTATAACCACACCAAGCAATTAATACAGCTTTTCTTCTTCCACATCTGACAATTTTTTGCACTGCATTTTTAAGGGGACATGCTAAACAGCACAAAGGGTGGGATCCCAAATTCATCCAGTGGCTCTGAAGCTGAAAGCTCTTCATCCAAGCTTTCAGGCTTCACTCTGTGTGGGCAGACAAGGAGAAAATAATGGGTGATAGAGGCAGTGGCAGAGTAGGCACAGCAAAAAGCATCAGTGAAGCATTGAAAAAAGCCCATCAGAAAGCAAACCTGGGAGTTTGTATCACTTGGAAAGCTGAGGAGGATGGTGGTGGCTTTTTGAGCTTGTTTACTTGGCTTCTAGGATGAACTTTTTGATCTTCTGCTCATGACTGAATCCTGATTTATCTTGCACGTTATCAAGCCACGGAGTTCAACATTCTCACAACAGACCCATAGCAAATACTTTGTATGTCTAGTGAGTGAAAGGCTTTGCATGTCAAGATGACTGAAAGGACATCAGGCAGCAGCAGGGTGTTTGCATATTTATAGCCACTAAAATTAGCTATCTTTCCATTTTATCCCTGAGACAGGCTAAGATCAACCCAACCATCTGGCTAAACTCAACACTGGAAACTATCTAGCAATGTAGGCATAGAACAGGAGACCACACCCCTCACATTCTGTGGTGTGTCTGTCAGGAGGGTGCAGGAGAACAATTTCACACAGGTAACACCCCCAGACAAACTGTTATTCACAGGCAGGGACATCTGACAGGTGATAGGTTTGGTGTCACCAGTTGGGCACATTGTTGTCCCACAGACAAGAACGATGGCCCAAAGTGCACACTCCAAAGTCCTCTCACTGAGGGGCTCCCAGAAATTCAGCTCACTTCATCCACAAGGATCTAAGGATCACTCAAGATCAAAACCGTCATTCTTCCTGAGGTGTGGGGCTGGTGGTGAGGGTGCTCAATCCCAGGAAGTCTCCTTGGGCACCACCCCAGCCCCAAGGGAAGGGCTTTCCACCACAGACACCCTGCTCCAAGGAAAACCACACAAAAAAGGGGGCTATAACCTGGTCTGGTCAGGGCTTGTGGACATACATAATAGTGGTCCAGAAATTCCTCAGGACTGAGGCCTCTTATTACCTGGGGACCCTCTGTGTTGACCAAGGGGTCCTGCCCTTCTCATCCCCCTTACGAAAGCAGGGTTGGGGGCATGGTGCACAGGGAACAGATGTGGAATGGGGCTGTGAGGAGCAAAAGTGAAAGGCTGTGGAAGGGTATGAAAGGCCCCCCCACACAACCTGTCATACCACCAGCTACAGTGGAACACAGAAGCTGTATTTCAGTGTTAGCCCAGAAATACAGAGGTCACAGTATATATTTCTACTACTGAGAATATTCTTTTGTAGGTTGAGATGGGCTTTTCATACACAGCTGTTCAAGAGAACCTTTTCTCTCCTCTCTGTCTGCAGCCTGAGCAAAAGACGTGGCTGAGTTTGCTCACAGCATGGATAACAGCAGTGGTCCTGTTCTTCTCCTTACCTTGCTGCTGCAGAACACGAGCAGCCCCAAAGGCTCCAGCCCTGCTGGCTACGAGATGGCAGAACCTCCATCCCCAGGAGGAGGCTCCAGCAGGAACCACTCTCTGGTGGAGTACGGGCTGAGGCCGGGGGAAATCGCCGCTGCCGCCATGGTGTGGGGAGCGCTGTGGCTGATCTCCGTGCTGGGAAACTTCCTGGTGTGCTTAGTGATCCACAGGAGCAGGAGGACACAGTCCACCACCAACTACTTTGTGGTGTCCATGGCCTGTGCAGACCTGGTGAGCAGCGTGGGCAGCGCGCCCTTCCTGCTGCTGCAGCTGGGCTGGGGGCGGTGGGTGCTGGGCCGCGGCCTGTGCCGGCTGGTCAGGTACCTGCAGTACCTCACGCCCGGGGTGCAGATCTACGTGCTCCTCGCCATCAGCGTCGATCGCTTCTACACCATCGTCTACCCCCTGAGCTTCAAAGTGTCCAGGGGGAAAGCCAAAAAAATGATTTTGGCCTCTTGGCTCTGTGGTGCTCTGTTTGCGTCACCGGCCTGTTTTCTCTACGGCTCCAGCAGCGACCACCATTGTGACTTTTTCCTCCCCAGTTCTTGGCAAGGATCTGCCTACAGTATCACCCACCTCCTCTTGGTGTTTTTGATCCCATCCCTCCTCATTATCCTTTTTTACCAGAAAGTCATTAAGTACATTTGGAGAATAGGCACGGATGGAATGACTGTCAGGAGAACAACAAATATTGTTCCAAGAACAAAAGTGAAAACCATCAAGATGTTCTTAATGTTAAACTCAATGTTTCTCCTGTCCTGGCTGCCTTTCTTCATGGTACAGTTGTGGCACCCACAGGAAACAGACCACAGAAAGAGCTCCTTGCTTTTCCTGGCCATCACCTGGATCTCTTTCAGCTCCTCAGCCTCTAAGCCAACCCTCTACTCCATCTATAATGCAAACTTCAGAAGAGGGATGAAAGAAACTTTTTGCATGTCTGCCATGAAATGCTACAGAAGCAATGCATACACTATCACCACCAGTTCCAGGATAGCAAAAAAAAATCATGTTGGTATTGCAGATATTCCAGCTACAGCCAAGAGTGTCACCAAAGACTCCACCTATGATGCTTTTAACAGAGAAGCCAAGGAAAGAAAACTTGCCTGGCCTATTCCATCCAATCCCCCAAATACGTTTGTGTAGTGGGCTTCATTGTTTTGAAGACTTACTTTGTACCCTCAGAAGAAGGAGTTTTCTCTCCTTTTGAACCAATGTATAGCTACGTATTTTTAACCCAGCTTTTAGTGGGCGAGGGGGCGGGGGGGGGGAGGGGAAAGAGATGTTTTATTTTATTAAATACCTTGGGTTTGATGCATTCGTTCTATTTCATTTTGGTTATTACATTCTGCTTTGGGGAACTCTTCTCCCAGAATCACAAGCAGTGCTTATCTGCAAAACAAGAGTCCTTACACTCTCTATCTGTAGGGAGAAAAGGGAAAGAAAGAAAGAAAAAACTGCTTGTTTTAATCCTTTTTACAGGATGGGCCATGGTGCATAAATGCCTAAATCCACCCAAAGCCATCTAGACTTCCTTCCACAAATACAGTTGGGCTGGGGTTGTCCATCCTGCTGAGACCCCACAGGTAAGATGTCCATATGGGGGCCCTGTTGGCTTCAGCCTGAGCCTCGTCAGTGACAAAATTCCCACTGGCCCAGCAGGCTCAGCACTGGACGCTTCTGCATCTTTGTCCTTGCACCTCTCCAGAGGTCTCTCAGTCTAAACTGCTCAGGAAAAGTCCCCTCCTTGGTCTCACTTTCCCCAGCCCCTCAAGCTCCTTCTACGCCCAGCCTGGTGCACCCACCCAGAGGTGGCACAGCTGGGAAGAGCTGCTGAGCAAAAGGAGCCATACCCGTGCTGGGCACCCAGGGCCTCCTCACATCTGAAATGGGCTGTGTCTCCTGCTCTGTGTCCTTTCTGCTGAGGCACAGCTGTGGCACCTGCAGCAAAGAGTGACCTCTTCCAAACATGTCCCATGCTGGCCTGGCAGCATCTTCCACTTTTGGAAAACATGTTTGGGCATGTTTGAAGAGGTCCCTAACAGGTGTCCCAGGGGACACAACCTCCAGGGGACCAGTGGCTGCAGGTGGAGCTGATCCTGCTGCTCTATCTCTGCCAGCACAGAGTTGTTTTTTGTGAGAAAACAACCCATGGGAACGGGTGGGTCTTTGTTGCAATAGGACACGAAATAAAGATGCTTGACTCCAGTCAGAAGGCAGTAGAAATCAGAAGGCTTTATTTACAATTCATTCAGCCCTTTTATAACATGCTGCACTAAGAAGGCACATTATTGGTCCATAGGGCTGACACCTCTCCCATTGGCTAAATAACAGAAATAGCAAACAACACCTGTGGTTATGGGAAAGGAATATTGTTTACACCAGGTTCTTTTGGGAAAAAGAAAACTGTTGAAAAGTTTCCCTTGGGAAGAGCTGAGCAACTCTCAGGCTCAGAAAATATCGAGCCCACATGTCTTCAGTCCTGCTGGGACAGGGAATGACAGTGGGGACCGGGGGAGAGGCAGGAGCTTCTTTGCAGCCCCCTGTCCCCCCCTCAGTGTTAATGAGCTCACAGGAAACAGACACTGTGCATGGGGGACATGGGTCTGTGGGCATGGACACCTTGGGTCCTGCTCTTGAAGGACGTGCCCTGGAGGCAAACTGGGCTTCGTCCCCAGGGGACGTAGGTCCACTTGTATCACTAGGAGGAGGTTACAACATGGCTAGGTCCCAGAGGCTCTATTTCAGTGCTAGCTCAGAAATACAGCGGTGGCTTGAGCATCCAGGCAGGAAAAACATCATCTAAGAAGCAGATGGATTATTGACTGTGTTATTGTTCAGGGGGTGGTGTAGTCAGCAATGAGAGAACGTGTGCTGGACTCTCACCATGTGTGATGAGCAGTTTGTGCTGCTTGGAAACCCCGAGGTTCCCCAAGCTCAGCTATGATCCACCTGACAGAGAGCTGGTTGGCAGCTCACAGACCCATCCTGTCCTTTCAACCCCACTCCAACCCCTTTCCTTGCCTCATGCTCACTGGTTTGCTGATGTGCTCTACCCATGAAGGCTGTGTGTGGTCAGTGCTCAGGCAGGGCAATGTCTGCAGAGGGGGTGGAAAGCAGGAGGAAGAACTGCAAGGATCTGGCAGGTAAACAAGAGGACCTAATGAAAGGAAGAGGGGGAAGAAGTGACTGTAAGCCGAGCCATTCTCATTTAAAACTGACTTTCTGAATGAAATTTTCTTCACCCAAAATCATCTATACTTCCCAAAACAGAGAGCATTGTTTTTCCCTTTTTTCTTTCCTCCAGTTATCAATCTCATTAATAAGAATTGGATTGAGTCTATGTGTGGAATATTGATTTATTTTCTCAATTCCCATAGCGTTTCCCAAAAGTACAGCAGCACACCCTCAGAAAACACAGGTAACTATCCTGTAAATTAGGGCAGCACTAGCATCCTGCTGGTGAATGCCCCTCACTCTGCTGGATAAATGTGACACATGGAAGGTCCAGCCCCGGCTGCCACACCTCTTGCCTGCAAAGATTTCCTTTTTTGAATTCTTGCAAAGTTGACAGGAAAGTTCTGGAGGGTTCAGAGTGGAGGTCTTCCTTCAACAAGTGTTTCAGTACCCATTTTCTACTGTAGCCTTGGTTACTTGAGGATAGGGCAGAGCAAGCAGAGAAGAAAAAGGACTCCTGACACATCCTCCCAGCCTCCAGCTGTCACTGGGAGGAATGGACACCCTTCCCAGGGTAGCTGCCAAAGAGTGCTGCAGTTCCCAAAATCCAGAGCAGGTCCAGAATGACCTTGTCACAAGGACAAGGACAAGCAGCCTCACTCTGTTTGCTCAGAGCCCATCTGAGCAGATTTCAGGAGGATTTTGCCTGAGAACCAAGAATTTGACCTCTTTTCAGTTGAGGATCTCAAGTACTTTCTTCCTATTCTATATCTTCTTTTCAACTAGCTCTGACAAAGTCAGTACATGGTGAATAGTTGGTCCTCATCCACTCTCTCTGGGCCAGTCTTGGGTTTGTAAACGTCTGTCACAAAGTCTCAGTTATTTCCTTACCCCAATTTTTCATTTCTTGCACAGAACTGGCTCCAGACCAGCCTCTCCTCAGAGCATGGCCAAACATCCTCAAGTCCAGGCTACCAGAAGCACTCCACACTCAAGGCATCCTAAAAGCCTTGTGGACACTTTGATCCCAGGTCTTAAAGCAGGCAATGGAAGACAGTGTGCTGGTGTCAGCTATCCCTCCTCATACTTATATTTCAGAATCTCCAGCTCCCTGCTGTCTGCTGGCAAGAGACATCCCTAGTCACAACCCCCTCAGAGAAGGATTATCTATTTTTTTCTGCTTTCAGAGCAAATGTGGCACACTTGGGTTCCTGTTCATGCCTGGAGCCTGGAAGTGCTGCAGCAGTGAAAGTGAACAGAACAAGAGCAGCAGATGCTTCAGGGTGTAATAACCAGGGCTGAGTGTCTCCCTCTGCCATCAGCAGGGAGCAGGAGCACACCTTGTGTGTTGGAGCTGACATCCTCTGAGGAGAATCTCTGCTGGCAATGTGGGAATGGAGAATTCCTTTTGCTGAGAAATAATCCCACATGTCTGGTAAAAAAACTTCCTTCCTCCTCCTCTACGACACAAAGTAGTGTTGGAAGAACCCTCACTGACCACAGGAACTCTGCCAGTATGTATTTCACAAATTCAGAAATCCCCGTTAAATAAGGATCTGATATTTCTCATTAAAGCCACTAGCAAAAATTCCCATGAACTGAGAGATGAGAGGACCTTGAAAGTGAGACAAGACCAGTATTTTCTGTGTGGTTCATATTCTGACCTCATTGTTTCTTGCTGAAACACCACCATATGCTTAGGGAGTTTTTGCCATTTAATTGGCTCTGACACAGTAAAATCAGATCTAGACTAAGCAAGCCAGGTCAACTTCACAATATTATTTTTAACTTTGGATTGGAGACTGAAACACAACAATTGTTTTTTTGGTTAGTAGTTTTATTAAAGAGAAGAAACTGAACAGAATGAGGCCTGAGGTCACAGAGGACCACAGGCTGATGGTTACCCACCTCCTGCTAGGTCAGAGTCCAGAGGCACACAGGACACTTGCGTCTTCAAGTGTTTCCCCACCTTTCAAAAAGTTTTCCCCTACAGAAGGTGGCCAGGAAAAGTCCAGGATTGGCATGACACAACAGCTAAGGGACACAATGTCCCCAGGCTGAAAGAGCTGGTAGTTCTGTGCTGACATCATGGGCTCTAACCAGCCCTGCAACCACGAGTGAAGTCTGGAGGCTGGGTCTCTTAAACCACCTTTCCACATCAGTGGGATCCCAGTCACACTTGTATCAGAGTGAGCATGGCTCTGCTTGCCCTGGCTCCTTTGTGATAAAAACACAAGAGCCAGGAGAAAGCTTTCTCACTCCTTCCATCATTTTTAGGACAGATGATGGACAGATGGACAGACAGGTTTAGGACAGGGGGGGTTGGTAGCACCAATGCCAGTACCTCCTGGTTTGCCAAGGCCCCAGAAGTGCCAGAAGTGCCAGAGACAGAAGGTAGATCATGGATTATCTAAGCAAGAAATGGAAAATTCTGTAGGATTTGCCTGATCAATATAGACACAAAACAAGCAGAATAAACTCCTGGTTCACAAACACATCTCAAACCCACCTGCAAAGGAGAAGTTCTGGGAGAAACCACTCCTGAGTCTCTTGCCCATCCATCCCTTAGTTTTAAATGTTTCCTGTGTAAGAACATGATACAGGGCCAACCATTAGATTTTTTTTTCCATTAAGCAGACACACATTAAGTAAAAATTCCATCACTGCCGTTTATACTCGGTATTAAGTGGCTTGCCCTTGGGAACTCCTATTACAAATTGTCAAATTATGTCCCTTCCTTTTTATTTCAGCAGAAATTTGGATTTTCATTTACGTATGTTTTAAAAATTTCGAGTTGAGGGGTTGGGACTAGTGAGCAGAGACTCACATCACTTATGCTTATTTTTCCACCAGCCTCATGGAGGTGACACCAAAGTGGCTATCACTAATAATTGGCCTTAAGGGTTTCCATATGCCCACTAAAGAATCCTCAGAGTTTTTTCAGTCTCCTCAACTCAACCCATTTAAATTCAGATTTAACTGACATCGATTTAGGAGTTGGTTTTCCAAGGTGCTGAATACACACCATCAATTGCAGCTGAAATTCTGAGTGCTCAGCCCTTCTCAATATCAGATCCTTCCTGTTTAAAAGAACAAAAAGCAGATTTGAAGTTTATTAAAGCCAGACCCATGTACTCAAAGGAAGGGTTATTAACTCCCTAAGTGATTCTGTAAGTTAATATGTCTTTATTAGTTGGCTCTTTTCAACTTAGCAAGTGTTGTGGAATAGGCCATTATAAATTACAGGAGCTTTATTTGAACTGGCTTCTAGTAAAACATAACACACCTACTGGAAGATTGTTGTATAAATGTCACCTCCTGATGAACAGTCTGGACTAAACCACAGATTTTTTTTTTCTACACTACTGCTAACACACACAAAGTCTTTAATTTCTTTCATGAAACTGGTCCCTGGATAATATTCAGAAGTGACAAAGATGGCAGTAATTCCTTTGTGTGCAGCATCTCAACCATTTTACACCAGCTCTCAACTGGGCCCTATGTTTGCAGGGGAACAGAAAAAGAAAAAAATATTACCTCACTAAATAATTAAATTTGTTCTTGTCTCATGCCTGGGCAGACACAAAGTTTTTCTCTGCATGCACCAGTAAAAGGAAGAGATGGTTTGAGGAGGAGGGACTGATCAAGGACTTGAATTTTTTTGAGGCCATGTAGAATTAGGCAGCAGAAGCCACATATGTAATGTAATTACCCACCTTGTTTCCAAAGGCACTACAGCTCTTCTCTTCAGCCCTGGAGATTTACCATCTCCACTTCTACACACACTCCACAGAGTCCCTCCCCATACTGAACCAAATACAGGAAGGAAAATGATTAAGAAATATCTAGAGTTAGCAAGATTTCAATTAGTCACTAGCTAGCTGTAAATGCAGCAGGAGTAGCCCTGAGTCAGTGCTGGGAGCTCATCTGCCCTCTGGCTTTTTGCAGACTCTGAAACAGCTCTTACCACATTACTGACCTGGTCTTTCACACTCATTCAGGGCATCTTTGTCAGAATCTTCATTCTTGGGCTCGTAGGGGGTTTTTTTCCTGTAAGAAGAGGGAGGGATGCTGAGGATGTGGCCTTCAGCACAACTGCATCTTCAAAGATCACTCCCTGCACGTTGGTCATATTAACTGCCAGAAGAAATTCCTAACCAGGTAACAAATCACTGGAGACTGGTCTTTAAGGGAAATATTTAATGAAAAGCAACTCAAATTCCATTTTTCTGTGAAGGGCAGAAGAGGAGTTTGCAGGGGGCCAGGCTTCCAAACGTCACCTTATCCAGGAGAAACAATTGCTGCCAAGCACTGGCCCCCACACTTGGCTCTTTCTTTTAGCCTGATCACTGCAGGAGAAACATTAGTAGCTAAGCTTTTCCTGTCCCTTGCTATGCTAAAATTGTGTCCTCAAAGGCTCTCAGTGCTCCTTGGAAGGCTCCTGACATCATAAACAAACCTGGATCAACACTCTGGAGTGTTGATCCTCTACCCTTACCACCTCTGTGTAGATCTTCCAATCAAGGATGGCAGAAAAACAGCACACAGGGAAGAAATTAGCACTTAGAAGCATCCTTGTCAATCCCTACACTTCTCCCCATCCCTTATAATTAACTTGAAATTGCTGCTTTATAAAATTCTCACTGATATCTGAAAACAGTTGTATGCTAATAAAAGAAAGGGGAAAAGAAATTTTAGAGTAATAAAGAAAATAATTTTAATACATGCCAACAGGTGATATTTCAAGTTACAGCTGGTGGTAGTATTTCTGACAGACCAATGCTAAGCTGTATTAGTAATAGGCACATTTGTTGGGTTTTTTTAAATGCCCTATTTCATGTAAAAGAAACGATTGAGGAAAAAAATGCAAGGTGAATGCAAGCAATCACAAGAGGCCATTCATCATTCTGCCTACATTTTTTTTTATTAATACATTCACAGAACTGCAACTGTGCTCATTCCACAAGTAGCTCAGGGCAGAGGAATTAAATCAGACAACCTTTGTAATTGTTCTCCAGCTGTCAGTCAGCCTTTTTTATCTGCCAGCATTTGTGTGGACAATATCATTTCCATTAGCAATGCCACTCATTTAGTGGCATTGGACTGAAATGATGACATTAAGTGGATACTGAAAAAAAAAAGGAAAAAAAAGACTACATAAATCCAAAAAACTTAAACAGTTAATTGACTGTTTCTCAAACACCCACAGCAGGCAACATTGGTTCCACTGGTGTACCAGTAATTAAAAAGCTAATTACTATTTTCTAATTACTATTTTATTTCAGAAAGTGAGGAACCCTAAGAATAAAGTGATGAGAAATGCAGCTTGCTGAAGTGAGAAGAGTAACACTGTTATCATCAAGAGACCCCTGCAGCACCATCACCTTGGGAAGGTTTGCACACAGACTTGTCACCAGAGTAATTAGCTAATTAGAAAGCCAAGAAACACCTCCTTCCCCTTTCACTAGCTTAGATCCCAGATATGATTCCAGATTTAAATGAAAAACTAACACTATTACTGTACTTACTTTGATGAAACCTTTTCTGGGCTATGTTCATGAGATAAATTACTTTGGGCCAATTTTTTTTAAATTAATCCCTCCCTTAACTCCACAGGCCGTTTCAGATACATCAACCTAAACCTATGTTGCCCTTTCACTTGAAACCACGGCTGAAAATGCTGGGTAACCTAGAATTGTAGAGAAATACAAGTAACAGAATCATCTAAAACCCAATGTTTCAAGTGAAAGAAAAATTACACTTTACAGAACTGTTTCAGTATTGCATCTACAGAACAACCTCACTGCTGTCTGCTAATGCTGTCACTTTCCTCCTGACCACAGAGCTCATCAGAATGCTTGAGCAAGCAAAAACCACTCTGGGGTGAGCCAGCTCCAGCTCTGCTTGTGCTAGGCTGAGAAACAAGAGGGTCCTGAGCTACAAAGGGTGATGCCAATATCAAGGACAGTGCAGAGGGGCTATTTACACTGATGTCACAGAACAGGAAATGCAGAAGGGGTGAGTTGGTGGGTGTGCAGAGGCACAGACAGCAGAGTAACTCATGGTTACTCATACACAGTCCGCGGGAAAAGGAACCCTTGAGAGCTTCTGAAAATAGCTGCCACCACCCCTGGGGCTGCTTCACCCCTCCTCACCCTCCCTGACCACACCTGGGGCTGCTTCACCCCTCCTCACCCTCCCTGACCACCAGGGCTGCCCTGGACACTGATTCATGCAGGAATTTCACTAAATGCCACTCTGAGTCTCACACAACAATCCAAGCAAACCTTGCTGCTTTTCACATTAAAGCTGAAGCGGAAAAATGAAGAAAATTAAAATCGATTTAGATTACAGGGGTTCGGCTGTGAAGTTACCCTGATCGGGTGGGATGTGGCATCCCGGAAAACCTGAGACAGCTTTCACCAGGAGTCAGTTGGAGCGAAAACCGGACCGGATTTTTCCCGGAGTCCGGAATGGAGTCGGTTGGAGCGAAAACCCGGACCGGATTTTTCCCGGAGTCCGGAATGGAGTCGGTTGGAGCGAAAACCCGGACCGGATTTTTCCCGGAGTCCGGAATGGAGTCGGTTGGAGCGAAAACCCGGACCGGATTTTTCCCGGAGTCCGGAATGGAGTCGGTTGGAGCGAAAACCCGGACCGGATTTTTCCCGGAGTCCGGAATGGAGTCCAAGAGAGACTGTGTTTGGATTTCTTAACTTTCTGAAGGCTTTTTAGATCTCATTCTGACCATCAGCATTAGGATTTATTTTATTTGCAAGGACACTAAGTAATCAGGAGCCCTGCTCTTGAAGCAGTCAATGCACTTTCGGAGCTATATGGATATTAGAAGCACCGTGGCAATTATCAGGAGCTAGCAGCTTTTGTCCAAGGGACACTGCACCATGATGCTCAGCAGGCAGTGTGTTTGGACACTAGAACACTGCACCTTTCAGTGTGAGCCATCCCTTCATCTGAGCTCATTTTCTGGGCAGACTTCTGCCTGCTACCTGCTTTGGATGTGACTAAGTTCTGCAGACAAAGCTTAAAATATTCTTAAGATGTACTACTCCTCCTAACTGAGTGCCCAGGCTCTCACAGTGGTCATTACCAAAAGCTGTTTCAGCTGCACGCTGCTTCACTAACTTCCACCTGGCAGATCCAGTTCCTGTTTAACCTCCAGTGCCCTTCTGCACTTTGCTCAGGTGGTTTCATTCTCTCTAGGACAAACTGCAGTGCAGACCTTCAGACACAGAGGGTGGATGATGGAGATGGGGGTAGGCAGGATAGGACATGGACAACACAACATGAACGCTCATATTCCCCTATCTCTACTTCACTGTGACTTAATCTCTCCTAACAGTCTGTGCAACATTTTTAGCAATTGCTAACTAAGTACCTGGTTGCAGGGTCTAAAATAAACCTAATATATAACCTAAGAATAAACCTAAAACCATGTGTTAAGGTTCAATATGTAGGTGCTTAGAATTGAATTCTGAAAACAATTGTGCCGTACACTGAGATACGGTACTTGATTATTTTCAGTGCTTTCACCCCATTCTGAATTGAGACAATGCTAAACAGACCCAATTAGTTCAATAAAAAAGGCAACATTTGGTCTAGTAAAGTCAATCATTATAATATTTATTCTATGAAACAATGCTGAAAACATAAGATTAGAAAATGCTCCATGCATTTCATAAAATACAGGGAAAGACATTGTCATAAACAAAACAGAATAAGCAAGTCAAACCCCCTCTGAAAATCCTGAGAGCTCCACTCTCCACATTGCATCATATGAATACAAAAAGCATACCCAGGAGAAAGAGCAGTCTGAGGAAAGTGGCAGGTTATCTGTCAAATAATTGGGATGAGTAGATCAGCCCACAAGAGTTTTGCCATCACCTTTCTTACTACAAAACCAAACTGATGCAACTTGCTTTCCTTGCTACCAGCCCCTGGCATCGTCTTTGGCGGGGAAACCAGGACAGCATTGCAGAATTCACATTGAGTTGCTGTCCAGAGAGGCACTAGGGCCCAAAAGGCAGGTAGCTATGGAAAGGTATCAGGGCCCAGGGGGTGAGAGGGAGTGGCTGCTGCTCCCCTGCTGGAAGCTGACCACAGGGACATGCCTTGACTGTCTTCCCAGGAGCACAGTGGGTGGAAAATGCACCCGGTGGAAGAAGTATGGGCAGAAGCAGGAAATGGATCTAGTATCTCTTTAAGAATCCCAGTCACACAAAAGACATGCTGCATTACAGATGGATGCCAAGTGCAACATCTGCATTTAGGTTACAAATGACATTGCTATAAATCCTTTTACTGAAAGCTTTTGATCCAACTCCTTCTCCTCAACCTACAGTACTGGGTTTGGCTTTAGCAAAGCTGTTACAAGATCTTTCTCTTGCTTTTCTTTTACAGAACCTCCCAGATTCCCACAACAGTTAACAACCACACAACCACCAAACACAAAGCCAGCCTAATTCTGGGCTCTGATATAAAAGCAGCCCCACTCTTGTGCTGGGAACTCCCCAAAGCTGCCACAGCTGTATTTGGGGAGAGCAGTGCAATGTAAGGAAGAACAAGGCTCCAGTTCCACCAACACCCACTGCCCCAAAAGCCCCACCCCACGAAGCCTTAGGAACACCATAATCAGAGAATTTCATGTGGGGAGGAGCAAAGAGAAGAGAACAGACTGGGATCCTTTCCCCTGCACCTGGGGATGCATCCACTCTTCAAAACAGCATTCTTCCTCCTGCCAGCTCCTGAGCCACCTCTGCTGCAGCATGGAAGGTTCTGCATCAGCCTCCTGAGAATGGTGCACCAAGGGGGGGAAAAGATTGTTATGGCTGAAAAAGTGGTTATCATGTTGATTCTTAAAAACATAAAGCTACAAACTCCTATTTGAAAAAATAAATCCAGTGAAGTGTAATTTAGCCTGTAGCAAAAACTATTACAAAATTAGAAGATACAGAATGGCTCATGCTACACTTTAACTCTCTCCCTTTGCATATACATACCAGCAATACGACTTTATATCACATGGTCTTTTCACTTTCCAATTCCCAGAAGGAACCTATTCAATTCCCTGCACAAGCACAAAGGAGTCAGAAAGGAGACTCCAGAGGAAACACCATGTCCAGCATTTCTCTCTTGGAGTGCTTGCAGCTACAACAATGTTTTCTTGGTAAAGTTTTTAAAGTTCAATTATGTTTTATGGGCTCCATTTAGCTTTCATTAAAAAAAAACAGAAAATGCTGTAAGAAATTAAGGTCTTCACAGGTCTCCACAGGCTTTGGTGAAACACAGAGTCTTCTTTTAAAATAAGTGCCCAGCTTCCTCTATAGTGGAATTTCTGTGTTGTCCATGTAAACATTACACAGAGTCTTTGTACCACCCACTAAGCTCTTTGCTTCAATCAACTATTTGTGCCCAAAAGCACATCCTTATGTTTCTTCCTACACCACAGCCATCCTCCCACACCACAAAAGATGCAACAAAACAGGAATTAATCACGGGCTGGATACTTACAGGGATTGCTGCTGTTTGCCTCTGTCTTCACAGCCTTGGCAAGTTTGGTTGAGCTCTGCTGTGCTTTGCCTTGCTCCTCTCCAGTTAGCAGGGCTTTTATTTCCGAGGGGATTTTCCCTTGGTCCATGGCCATGCACCACTGCTTGTACTGAAACATGCAAACACATCAGGCCTTAGCAAACTGCCAGGATCACATGAGCAGACAAAATGGTGCTGTAAGCTTTACCTTCCGGTATATTCATTTAAGGTCTGAATGTGCTGAGCTGAAGCCTCTTATGAAACTTGCACAGCCCTAATGAGCTGAGCACGTGGCCATGGCTGCATACCTGGCCTCAGCAAAGCCTCTTTCAGTCAATAAACTACTGCTCAGAGGCAGCACTGGACAGAATACTGTAATTATTAAACAACATGGAACACTCTGTGCAATTTCTGGCTGCTGGCATGCAGGAATACCGTTCCAGTTCATGGCCTATTAAAAACAAATATTTCACATGACTCTGGGGCTGATGGACTAGTGAGAGGTCCTTTCCCATTGTGCAAGGCACAGTGGAAGCACATGTGCCTTATTCCTACTTCTCTCATCTTGAATCCTTCATTGCCATATCCTGAAGCACATCAAAAACCTGTGGACAGCTGGCTGGCTTTTCACCTGATCCTAAACCTGCTGACTTGCTGTGATTAGCCCTGCCCATTCAAACAAACCTAAAGCCAGGCAGTGTCAAGGCAGTGTCCTCAGCGCTGGTGACATTTCAGTGGCACCACTGTGTCTGTATCTCCAGATGAAACATTCTCTTTGGTTAATGCTGCTTATTTGGGCAAGACCCCCATCTTACACATCCTAGAACCACCTACACAGAGAGCATGCTGCAAGAATCCACCTCCCCAACAGAGAAGCAGTGACGCCCTGTGGATATATGTTTGCCCTTTGATATTTCAACACCTCTCCCCACAATCTACCTCTTGTCAAAGGTTTTTCAAAACCAAACATTTCAAAGACAACAGACTCAAATATGATGACACTTTTTTCTCTTGCTTGCAGGTCAGAACCAGCTTGTGGCATGAATTCGTGTTCTGCACACCAAAGCAGGCAAACAGCTGGATGCATCTGATGTTTTGATCCCTCCCAACCAGCCAAATGCCACTGTCAGTCACTGTGGTCCCAAGAACAAGTGTTCACAAGGACAGGTCCCAGATAAATACTGAGGGTTAGGTTAAATGGTAGCTCCTTACCATCTCAAGCTCTTCTCTGAGAGCACAGATGGCTCGTTCTCTGCTTGAAACCAGCTCCTCCAGGTACTGGTACCTCAGCTTCTTCCTGGCTCTGCACTCTCTTGCACTCTGACGACTCCTTTCAAGTTTTGCCTTCAGATCTATTTTGGCTGGTTTACGACCTCGTTTGCCTGGTTTCTTTACCTTGCCTCCAACCACCTGGAAAGGAAGGGCACAATAAAGATCCTGTTCTGCAAAGGTAATGCTGGAACCATGTGACTGTAACTTGTAGGAGTCTCGTGTATAAAATCTTGCATACACATTCTGGAGCAACAGAGGAGATAAGAATGCTGAACTCTGGAGTTTTCAGGACTCTCTCCAGTGGCTCCATTTCTCTCTCATACTGGAGAGGCCAGAACTAAACACAATACTTCAGGTATCTATGAGGGTATCTGGGTATTGAGGAGGCATCATCAGCTTGTAGTGAAATTGCTTTCATATCACCAACAGCCCCTGCTCTAGCAGGTCTGGAAATATTATATTATAGAGATTAACACTTCCATTTAGAAAAAAAAAATTGTGTCTTTCAATATGATGCAAAACTTAAGTTTTGCTGCAGTCAAGAATTCCAGCCTACTCTAAATTCAGAACTATTCACTAACCATCTGAGCTTCCTTGCTACATTTCTTTCAAAGGAATCTTGAGGAGTTTTATTAAACAGGGACCTCAGTCACACTGAGTCCTCTCTCTGTTGCCTCTGCTCCAGTGGTACATCACCACTCTGGCCACGTCCACGTTAAAAATATTACTCCACAGCCTAGTGAGTCTCCTCACACCTCCTGTCAGTGCTGAACTGTCCCTGTTGCTAATGTAGATCCCCCTTGCAGAAATGTAACTCCTCAGTTTCTTGCCCTGTGGAATGCAGGTTCTGCAATCACTTTCCCCTCTTCTTGGTGACTTCTTTTTTACAGATCTGAGAGCTTCTCCTGCTACAAAAAGCAACAACAACAACAACAAAAACACACCAAAAAAAAATCAAAACAACCAAAACAACCAACCAACCAACTAACCAGTCTCCTCTGTTTACTGTGCTTTCCAAGTGAAATATTTTACTCTTATCATGGGGGCATGGCACAAGAAAGTCTTAAATATGGTCTGAAGCTCAGTTCACTGGTCATTGGGCAGTATCACCCAGTAAGCATTACATCAGCCACACACCCCAGCTCCCTTCTGAAGGGAGGATTTTACTTTATTTGCATTCTGACCACACTGTTTGACTGGAGGGAGTGTGGAGAAATACACCTAACACACACACCTGCACACAAGAATTTCACTGCTGCCTTAGTATTTCACCATCCTGGATACAGACAAACTTTTTCTAAAAGGCAATGTTCAAAAAATCAAGAGTTCATCATTTAATAAAAGGCACTTTTACTGTGAAAAGCTACAAAATAAGTAATTTTTAACATTCAAAGAAGTCACTTGTTCTGCAAACTTAGCAAGCTGCAATAAAAACAGTAACATAGTGAATTGATGTGCCAGAATGAAGAGGGAAAAAAAAGGATTATACAATTGAGCCTATTCTTTCTTTGGAAATTGAGTCAACAATCACATGCCAACATAATCCTACCCTCTCTGTATTGTCCCTCCTGATTTATTCAGGAGTAGCTGCCTACCATAAGCAAATGAAAGAACACAAAGTACTTAATGGACATCTAGGATTATGAAACAAACACAACATATTCAGAAGAGCAAAGGGGAAAAAAATGAAGTTCTTTTACACTTGAACTGCTGAATACAGTTTAAATAATTCCTTACTTCATCAAGGTGCTCCCCTTAAGATTTTCTAGTTCAGAAAATCTAATGTAGTTCAAAGTAGACAAAGCTAACCAGATGTGGCCAAGGAAGGGGGCAGGAGCTCTAAAGAAGGGAAAGTGACTGTCCTCTTTCAGGCATGACAAGGTCTGTCCTCCCATGGGAACACACTCCTGGTTATGGATGGTGTGATCCATCCATACTCCCAGCTCAGCAGAAGGTAAAACTACACAGAATTTTCCCAGGTGGGCTTGTAGGCACTCACAATTTGCTATCTACTATTACTTGCACTTGGAAGATTGATGGATACTACATCCTACACACTAGAGCCAAAGTACTCCAGTTCTCAAAGACTTTTAGCACCTGAGGCTTTTCTGTGCTAATGCAAGGTAGTTCAAAGTAAATCTCTGAATTCAAGAGCTAGATAAGGTCTTGCAGAGACACACACTGCAGCTCTCTTGAAAAGCCTTGGCCACTCTGGGTGCTGACCCTCTAGAACTGGAGTGAGCCCCAGCACAGCCCACACTGCTGTGTGAACAAAACAGTACCTCGAGTCCCAACCCTGCACAGGAGCACTGAGAGCCATGCCCTCTCCCCAAAGCCTCAGCTGGGTGAATGCTTCCCACCACACCATTTCTCATCATCAGTAAGTTATGTACAAGGCAGATGCATCTGGATCCACCATTATCCTTAAATTGCTTTTCCTTTAGTCACTCCAGAGAGCTTTCTACAGACAGGTGTGTGCCAACTGCTCTCCCCCCAAAATCTCTTACCACTGCAGCAGCCCTGCACACAAGCTCCCTTAGGGCAGGAAAAAGGCTTGTATTTCTTCAACCATGGTTACTTGCCAACACTCCAACCACCAGGACTATGGAGATAAAGAAAAGCTTCCTTCCCTTTTGACTCTTAACCACTAACACCCCAATAATCTGCCTCCACACCTTCCCCAAAGACTCACACTGTCTTCATGGCTCCTGGAGTTCACCACACAATTACACATCACCCTGCAAAGGCAGCAATGGTGAGCAATTTAATCAAACCCTCCAGCCTCGCCAGTTTTTCCCTCACCAATATTTAAAAGTTCCTGCTGTAACCTTAAGCAACCTAGCTGGAAAAAAAAAAAAAAGTCCTGAGGCCTGAGAAATCCTTTGCCCCCATCCAGCATTACCATATCTCCCTGGCTTCTAGGCCTGTTTGCCTGCTCAGTTGCTATGCTGATGTGACAGAAAGAAGACAAAGCACAAGTGATAGTTGATGTTGAACGTGGCAACAGACCAAGCAAACATTTTTTGTCCCTTTGTATTCCTCTGGAGTTTATAAAGAGATGTGATCTATTAGCATTCAGCAGTGGAGATTTGGCTTGTTTTCAGAGAGTCATACGCAATCAAGACTCAGAACAACATTAATCATAAAACTTTTCATAGAAATATGAATAAAGGCAGGCATTAGTTAGAGATGTGACCAAGCTCCCATTTCAGTTCACTCAGATTTCAGAGAACAGAAGAACATAACTCTTTTCTCAGGCACATGGCGTGATTCTTGGGGTGTCCTGCACGGGGTCAGAGCTGGACTCAATGATCCTGATGGGTCACTTCCAACTCAGCCTATTCTGTGATTCCACAATTTCCTTTTAATACCCTACTTAGATCACCTCATTCTTGCCTCCCATCAGTGTTCAGGCACAAAGTTATTTGACCTGGAATTGGAAATAACTGCAGTTACTTGACCTGATACAGAAAATTCCTCAGACTTCTGGATTTTTTTCTTAGAAGCAGGCAGCAGATCTCTCCAAAATCCTTGCCAGAATGCAGAGCAGAGAGGTCCTCCTCAGGAAGGAAATGCACAGATAACACAGCTACCAGCACTCCCAGAGCTGAGGAGCTAAGCCCCTCAGATAAAGACTGGGATAAAGTTGGCCTCATCACGACATCTGCAAGTTTGAATCAATTGAGCAGATTAAAGCAACACTATCCCAGGCACTGCTCAGCACCACTGATCACATTGACCAGGTCAGCACCTTCCACAAGCTCTGAGTTCATTTACCAATAAACAAACAGCTCCATCAACCAGTATTGAGACCCATCTTAAGCAGACCCTTCATTGCATTGGCAGCTGAAGGTACAGCTCTGCAGAACTTAATGCAGCATGGAACTGGTGCTCATCTACAGAATTTATAGAGAACTATAAAAAATATTAGTAAGAAATAAAACCTAAGTGCTGTGTTACAGCAGAGGGGGAAAGAATCTATTCCCACTTGCAAACATTTTTACAAAATCAGAAAGCAAATGAAGCCAGTCACAAGCCTCCTAACAAAGATGAAGTTTTCTGATCTTCCAATTCAAAGCATACCCCTCACAGTAGCAGTACAAAACCCAGCTAGAGAGCATGCTTGTTATTCCCCCATTTCATGACATTTTGTATGCCCAACACAATTACTTTGCTTTCAAAATGCATCTGATAATGATCCAAAAATGTCAGATACTATTTAGTGAGCAAACATGATCTAAGTCTTAAGCAGACATGTCAACAGAAATGAATCCTAAAACTCTCACCACACAAAGTGCTCCATGTCCTAAGAATGCCATGTTCAGCACAGATGTAGAAAGAATTCTGTCTGTATTTGCTGCAAGCTCTGTTTTAAAAAAGCACGAGCTAGGACTAAATATCAAGTTTTCATGAAGTGCTATGCAGGCACCCAGAAGGGTAAGTGCTAAAGTTCAGGGCAGCAGAATCTGAATCACTCAGATGCCACCTTGCCACTCCACAGGTGACAGTCCTGCTCTTCCCTGGGGAAGGACTTACAGCCTCACACAGGAATTATGTCCACCACTGTGCCCTTCACATTCTCTCAGCTCACACTAACAGAAACCAGGCACTTTTCTAAACCTGTCTCTGTTAGGCTCAGGGATGGTCAGCTAACCCTACCATGTGTATCCTCCCAGCCCACTGCAACAATGAAATAAAACTGTTCTAGCTGGTTTGCAGGCCTTAATCTCCATTTTACTCACTCCTTGCAAATATGAGCAGACGTGTCACCTGAGCAACGCTGAGCAGGAGCTTCTTAAAACATTCAATGAGTTGAAATTGCTCATATCAAATTATAACCAAAGCTGTCAAGGTTTTATATTTCCAAGCAAGCAGTAATGAGAATGCTTTATGCTTGGACATGATCCTGGGTGGAAGACTTATCCAGCACACTGAGAAATCTGAAAAAGCTCTCAAGGGTGAAAACATAGCAGCCCACCTCCTTAACAACTGAGGTCATCTCCAGCTTAGCTCTGTCCCTGCTGTGGCATTCAGGGCATCACCCAGAGCTGACTCCAGGACTGCCTGGGAGATCTCTCTCTCTCTCTCCCTGATCTCAGTCAGCCCCATCAGAGAGAGTCACAGGCTCCAAGACAGCTCATGGCCAAAGACCCTCAAGCTCTGTATTTAAAAGACAAGATTTCACACCAGGCTTCCTCCCACACTCCCTCCAAGGGACACCTGCATCCCTATAATTATGACCCAGGACCACACAGGACTGAGTATTTGATGTCTCACAGCCAGGCTGTGTGGAAAGCAACCCAGCTCCTTTGCTGAGAGCCTTCCTCTGCTCTACCAAGTGTTCCCTTGAAAAGGAAAGTTGTATGAACATCAACAGTTGTTGGATCCACAAAAATAATTACAGAGTATCTTTTCTGTGTAAGGTAAGAATATCTGTACTAAAAGAGAGCAACCCCAACTTTTTCTGGTGGTGGTCTGGTTTTTGTTCACTTGTTTTTAACTTCACTGGGATAACAAAAGTGATCTGATAATGTTACATACTTTTATTTCTCATTTCTAGCTGTAAATTGAAAAGCTAACTACCCAAGTAAGTCTTGTCAGTGTCCCCTACAAAAACCTCTGTAATTGATACAAAAGCTTGCAGTTAGCTGTATAAAACTGTATTTTTATGTCAATTAACAAGAGTTATCAACTTCTTACCCTAGTCCCTATTCTCTACTTCCCAATGCATATAACAAATGCATAATATGATATATGTAGTCTTGTAAACTAACCAAGAAATTTCACCTATAAAGGCTGAAACCACTATAAGAGAGCTTCTTCTTTTTCTTCTCTCCAAATACTTCAGAGATGTACCAGTGTTGTTTTACCAGGAATTAATTGCCAAGGAACAGCTACATCACTAAACCCTTTCCCTTCCACACCCAATACCTCAAACCCCAGCGAGAAGTGAGGCCAGTACCTGAATAACCCCTCATTTAAAAGCAGTTCTATACAAGAAAAAGAATTCCTATTTTGGGTTGATTTGGTTTTTTCATGTGTATGAATAATTTAAGAACATCCTCCTGAAATGAAACATTACATTTTTCTAGATCTGATATTAAGATATTCTACCTCTCCCTTCATTTCTTGCTATTTCCTTCCAATTTTGAGCAATGTGTTAACAAGAACCATTCTTCCAAATGCTCTCTTAAACCAGATAAGGCTAAATTAAAGTGCTTTATGAAAAACTTTGCAGCCTGCAAGCTCAGTTCTAAATTCTTTGCTCACGTAGATGAAGGCAAACACTGATCTTGGCTGCAGGCAGTTACAGAATGGTCATTACACCACCAACACAATTTAATTGATTGAGTTTTTGCAGGGAAAGTCCTTTCCCAGGCCAACCCCCTCAGCAAGGAGGAAAGCATGACTCAGTGGAATTTTTAGGATATTTCAAGGACGTGCTGGCACCAGTTGTAACCATAGTGGCATAAAACAAGGTATAAATAGTGCTTGCCTCATCCTGACACAGCAACCTGCAATGGGAAGAGTCCTCCCAAGGGAAATGGCATCTCTTGAATGGAGTCACCAAACCCTCAGGGTGACCTGCAGCCTCATCAATTATATAAAAACTTTACTTGGGAGTGAAGATAGCAAGAAGAGTGAATATTCCACTCTGTTGTTTTTCATGACACAATGGTAGACCAAAAATTATTTTTAAATAAAAATCTGGAAGGTGGGTAGTACAAATAGTCTAAGCCTCATAGAGAAAGAACACCGAAAGAAATAAAAATCAGATAATGTCCATGAGCTATATATGCCTCCAGAACTAAATCTTCTGGATCTTCTAAATCACTGCCCCAATTACACAAACTATCATGCAGTTCCCAGAGCTGTGAGACATCAGTGATACAGATTTCCCCCAACCTCCTTCACAGCTTTCGGACAAGACTAAAATAAAATAAAATAAAATAGTATACCTGTTAAAATAACAGATCACCATAAACCTTTCATAGCCTTACAATCCATTCTGTGGATTGTGGATTGCCAAATTACTGATCGCTTCTAAATTTCTTTATTCCATAAGAAATCGTGTCAGGGATTTTTCCTCCCTTTGAGTTAAGGCAGCTTGTCACAGGCTGTGTAATTTTGTTCTGGCAAAATTCCAGTGGTGTCTCCAGCACAACCCCCAGGATAACCCATAACCAGCACTCCAGGGAGCTGAAACACCCAAACTCAGCTGAAAGTTTGAGCTATAAAACGCTGCACTGAGCAGACACAGCAGCTGTCCCTGCAGACCCTGCCTTAGGGGAACAAGCAAGAGGAAAATGAGTTTCTTGTGCATCTTCTCATAGCCAGGTGGAAGCCCTGCACCTTCAGGGCTCATGAGAGCACCACTGTGCTGCTCTCATGAGATTCTTCCAATGCTGGAAAAATTCAGGCTCCAGCACTCAGTATAAGGCTGTCACCCACGCTGCTGCACTCATACTTCACCATTTGCGCACAGCTGCTGTTTATCTAATAAATTCAGTATGCAATTTGGGAGCATGAGCCACTGCAGCACACCACTGGTGGTATCCAGCCTTAGGCCCATGCCTGGAGCTTTAAGAAAACGCCAGAAGCAGCATCGAAGCGCAGCAAGCAAGAACTAAGGGGGCAACCCTTCCATCCTGGCGGCTGCAGCAAGCAGAGCCCTTCAAGAGCAGATTTCAGAAAGCACCAACAGCCTCACCGGCTGCCCTCAGCTCCAGCTCCCGGGTGGGCCCCGCAGCCCCTTACCTTGCTGTCATCCATGTGTGCCGCCAGCCCCGATCCGCCTCGCCGCAGCCCCTGAACGAGGAGCAGGCGGAGCCGCCCGCCCGCCCGCAGCCCCGGCGGACACCGGCGCTCACGGAGCCTCAGGGCCGCCCGGAGCCACCGCCATCACCCGCCGCCATGTTTGTGTACAGCCGAGGGACGAGGCGGCGTCGGCAGAGCGGTGCACGCTGGGAAGTATAGTCTTGTTCGGCCCCGTCGTCATTAGCCGCCGCCCTGATGGGGGACAGGAAAAACTACAGCTCCCAGCAGGCCCAGCAGAGGAGAGGCGCGGCGATTGGTCCTCGCCTCCCTGACAGGGCGAACTACATTTCCCAGGAGGCTGCGGGCGCTCCCCTGCCTCGCCGTGACAACTGAATTTGTTGTTTTGGTGGTGTTTTGGCTTGGGTTTGTTTGTTTGTTTGTTTGTGTTTTCTCTAATGCTCGCGCCGCCATTCCACGGCTGCTCTGCTGCAACCCCAATGACTCCGGAATGACCACCAGGGACTGGTGGGGCCAGGGCTGCCGGCTCTGACCTACGCATGGGGTGTCTCGAGCTAGATTAAAAAAAAAAAAAAAAAAAAAAAAAAAACAAACAAACAAACAAACAAAAAACCAGAAAACAACAACAACAACAACAACAAAAAACCCCAACTAAATTTAAGTTTCCTGCTGGTTTTTGCCTTGCTTTGCCCTAAATGTTTCTGACGACAGAGCTGAATTTTCCAGGCCACCTGGACACTACTGAGCTCCCCTAAGACTGGCGAACAGTCCCTGTAATCCTTTGGGAATACTCAGTTCCCTTCCGTTTTCATGTGGACACATGGCACAGATCTAATATTGAATGCTTGATGTAAAGCCAGGCCATCGTCCTGTGTCTGTGCCTTGGAATGAGGGCTGTGCTTGCTGGAAAGAAGCAATTCAGTACACAATTCTCTTAAGCATGGCCCACGTTTCAAGCCGGAGGTGAAACCTGAAGCTTGACGTGTTTCATGTTGCTGCATGTTTCTTTTTACTCATGCAACTCAATTCACAGGAGTTTCCCATGACTTAATCTCTCTTACATGCAATTGTTCAGGCTGAAGGCTTTGTCATGGGATTTTCCCCCTGAATCACAGACCTTCCTCTTGGAGGGATATGCTTGCTAGAGGGCAAAGACAAAGCACTTTCGAAAGCCTTTTTTTTTTCCTCTATAAACTCATATGCTTCTCGATTGTCAAACACAAGGCAGTTTGCACACTGCTTCCTATTTGCTTGTCCAAAAACAATGAATCAGTTCTGGCAACTCCCCATTGAAATAATAGTAATAAAAAAAGCAGGGATGATCGGTGTGTTAAACAAGAGGCATCAACTAATAAAGTGGAAGGAATAGCTTGATATGAGCTTGTCTCCTGTGATCCCACCCCCATCCTTGCCTTCAAATGCTTCCAGAAGGTGGTTAGGTGCCTCATACTGCCTTTGGCACTATCCTGAGGCTGTAAAGCTGGGTTTAAAAGCCAGCTGGGGGTTTCCCCGGTGAAGGGAAATATTGAGTGGCAAAGAGCCAACATAGCTCACTTAGGCAACTCTCTGTTGCAACATGAGTGGAGGAAGGAGATTAGACAGAGCTCTGGTGCTGATTCAGAAAGGCCAAAATCCTTTTAACCAGTAAATTAAAGTTATAGCTGCATCTTTTCTTCCCACTAGGTTGCCCCACACTACCCATCCTGCTTTATATCACGTAAGAAGCAGAGCTCCCAGTTTCTGACCAGGATAAAGCACAAGTTCCCTGCCTCAGCACTTAAGAGCTTCTGTATGTTAGCAGGGAACAACTCAAACTATGCATTTCAGTCTGCTTTTCCACTCTGGCTCTGCTGTCCTCCTGGATGAATTCAGACATGCGAGTTGAGTGGGATTCTGTCAGAAAGAACAATTGTGAATGGAACTGGGTATTATTTAAATATATATGCACATACAGAGAGAGCATAAGATTATGACATTTGAAACTGATTTTAACAGTTTAAACATTTAAACCATAGTGATGTACACCAAGGAAATCCTACCTTGTGTTACATTCAGTGTCACCAATTGTTTTGTGCAATAACTGTTGGCAGGCCCCTGATGAAATCAGTAATATTTGTTAAAAGAAGTGTTGTGCTTCTGAGATCCAGAGAGACTTTGAGGAAGATAAATAAAGTAAGTTCAGCAATCAGGCAATAGCTTAAAAATCACTGCTTATGTCAGTGTGACTAAAAAAGAGATATAACTCACAGGGTGATTTTGCACCATGTGCTCGTATTTCAGCACATCCCAACAGGGTGTTTATTCTCCCTAGATCTGTAAATGTGTTGATTCAGGCAATTCAAAATCTGTTCCTCTGAAATCCTGCCTGAAATAAGAATAAGTCTTTTGGTATCAAGCATGTTGCTGAAATTGCTCCACTGTACATTTGTGGAGTCTTTAGAGATTCAGAGCCTTTGAGATCAGTTCATTTATAGATGTGAAGGCAAAGATAAAGCTGAGATATTCTCTTGTTTGTTTTCCAGATGTACTGAGATGCTAATTGCTTTAATAGAGATGCTAACACATTTGCCATGGGGCAAAGACTGTGCAAGAACAGCCTGTCTTGGGGTTTGGGGGTTTTTTTGTGGTACTGATAGAGAAATTGCATTTTTCTGCATCCTTTAATATGATACCCAAGAAATGTTTCTGGAAATAGAGGAAATTCTCTGTCTTTCAATTTGTAGACTCTGTTCACACTGAGACAGAGTGTCATTTAAAGCCACCAGTTAAAATATTTGTCACTAAGGAGTGACCCCAACAAAGTTTATTTACCTAATATTCTATATCTTATTGTTGTTTATATAACTAGGAAAAAAGCATACCGTTTGTTGTTGGTTTGTATTTTTTTTCTTACACTAGAGAAATGCAAACACATGAACAGCACATGCTCACAAGTACAGGGATTGATCACCTCACTGGTATGATTAAAAGAAAATTCTGTTTAAAACAAATGTTCGTTGAAAGTTGTTTTTTAAAACCTAATCAGCGTTTGAACAAAGCACAGCACATTGGAAGCCTGATCTGCAACTACTTCCTATACACTGTATAATTAAATGTTGATAAGGGGGTTACTCTCCTATTTGCTAAATTCTACTTTGTGACAAGATGAGCACCTTCTGTAGCTGCAAATGTGTGAAGTCACATCTACAAGGGCAATCCTTCCTGTTTAGCTATTTGCAAATGTACTTCTCAAGTAAAATGGGCTCAAATAAGATAATTTGGAATAATCAGCTCTTGTCCTGTGCATACACACAGGGAGAAAAGTTACTGCTTTATCTAACCAAACTAACTTTCCCACATAAGCAAAATCTTGAGACTGCTCAAGATGCTTTTATATTGCTGAAGAGTATCTGTAAATTAAATATTGCATGAAAATGTTTACGCTGTAGCTGGAAAGGAGCTATTTCATTTTCTAGTTTGTGAAGGGAGAAAAAGAAGTCAGATGATCCCATGCTTCACACATATGATTGCTAGTTCCAAATACAATCAGAGGGGAAAACTAGAAATGGTTCAAAAAGTCATTTGAATAACATGGATTTCATACAAAACTTACACTAAATATAAGAAACTGAGAGCCAAGGATCAAGACAAACAAATCACTGATTAAGAAGATGACAAAGAGTGGTTTAAAGTTCAGTGAGGTGTGCAAGTGAGTAAAATTTAATTTTGTTCTGAAACAACAAACAAACAGAACAGCACAATATGCCACGTTCAGGAATGTGAGAGCCATGTTGTATCTGGCACTTGAACAACAGAGAATTATTGCTGCTGATATGGTAATTGCAGAGGTACAGAAAAAAAGTGGGTGGATCATGTGAAATTCATGAAATACTTGAGGTGAACTTACAGCAGGATTAGTCTTTTAATTGTGTGCATTGATCTCTACGCACAACTGGTTTATTAAAAAGGCATATTGTTCATTCTCAAGAGGTTTAAAAATCCACTTCAGCTCAGTGTCTCTTTTTTTGGTCCTTAAAATATTTTGCAACATGCTACTCCCCTTTGGCCTACGCAAACAAATATGTCTGCATATGCATACCTTCTAGAGCCAGTCAAAACTGCTGTCAGTAGCTGGCTTTTCTGGTAAGAGCATTTCTGGTTGCTTTCCACAAGACATAAAATCATTTTAAACACATTTGTCCAGCCCCAGATTCTGTGGCATGGGCTGTGCTCACATTCAAAACATTTACTAATCTCAGTCTGATACTGTTGTCTTGTCCAAGGGCACAAACAAGGTTTCTGCATAGCTTGAGCAAAAATTGAAGGACTTGTATGACAAGCTGGATCTGCACTGTAACTGGGTCAGAGGACTTCCATGATGACCTCGACTCCTTTCAGAAGTGCCATTGTCCCTCATGTGAAGGGTAGGGGCATCACATACAGCACTTTGCCCTGGTCTGCACTGCTCAGCCCATCTTCAGTCAGCATCATACCAGCTGACTTCTGGTTGGCAACTGTGTTCAAGTGTATTGCATTTTCTGTCTTGTTGTAGCTGCCCATGAGCCTTGTGTTTGTGTTTAATGAGGTTTGTATTTAATGAGACTGCTCATGTGAACAGGAGTTACTTACAGGATCAAATCTGCACCGCAAAAAGTGTTGCATTAATTTGTAATAAATGTAAATGAAGGATACACTGCTGGATAGCACACACTCATTCACAGGGAATTTCAGTGCTGCAGGGAAAATGTGCAGAGGTTGCTGGGAGGTGACAGGCTGCCTGCCTCACCCATCCATATCCATACAGAGGAAATAAAAGTGGGTTGTTTCAGAAATACACTGAAAAAAGCACTGTTGCCTCTTAACTGGTTGTCAGCTCCCTTCATGGCTCCCCAAATCTTCCTGACATGTCCCAGAACTCCCATTCCACCAATATCTCCTGAAAAAAATCCACCAACTTTTCCCTTCCTTTGGAGAGAGCTGGAGTTGTTTAGCCTGGAGAAGAGAAGGCTCCAGGTAGATGAAAGGCTAAGAACAATAACAGGTAACACTTTTTTTAACGTGACTGGGGCTACCAGTTTGACTCACAGGGGTAGGTTGGTTTTAGAGAATGTTACTTTTAACCATGTATTTCAAAAAATAGGCTGACCAAATTTTGCATTTTACGTCACTGAGCTTGCAAAAATTTGCCTATCAGGTGGGCCAGGTGAAACCCACCAAAAAAACTGCAGGTATTCTTGAATTTCTTTTTCTACTTTCACACAACTTGATGCTTTGTCAGATTCCTTGAAAAGTACTACTGACACCTAAACAATTAATGCAAATACCCCCTATGCTTCTCTCTTGGTAAGGCAAAGCAAATTGGAATGGCTTCTCAGGTATGTGGAGTAATTTAGGTAATAACTAAAATGAGAGACTTAGAAGTTCTGTTAAACTCCTCAGTCAGGCATATGCCTCTAACTCTACTCACTTTGATCTTGCCATCACTGGAAGAAATGGCATTTAAATTTGCAAGTCAGACTGCTGATAGTTCTCAAACTATCCTATCAAAAATCTAGCAACCAAGAAGATTGACTACAAGTGCACATAAATATCTGGTTTCCTCATTCACATGCACATATTGTACACAAAACAATTGTAAGCTCCAAACTATCTCTGATTTGAAAGCCTAATTGATTTGTGGCAACTGTTTGGAGATTTGGAGCATTAGCAGTAATTATTAAATCAAAATTAGAAAATATTGACTAGTTTGCAAAAAGCATTAAAGTACAAGATCAGGGCAGGGGTGGGGTGGGTGTGTATTTATTTCCCCTATGTCTGAAAGGACCATAATAAAAACCCACACACTGAACTCTTATTCTTTCTTTTGAATTTTACAAGACTGCTAAACAAATGTCAAACAAGAGTGATCCAAGGCAAGAAAGGAACTGGGCTCTGTGAAACACCAGCACTGAAATCAACTTACCTGTTTTTTAAGCAAGTGGTCTTTTTTGAACTTCTACTTCAGGAGTTCCCTCTAGAATTTGTGACTGGGGACTATATTGTCCCCCCAGAACAGGAAACTCAGACTAGAGATTTAGAAACTATACAAAATATTTTGCTTCATGGATGTCTGTACGGTCTGGTGTTACAAACCACTCCTGGTCAGGCTGTGCAGGGTGGTTCTGCATGCAGCAGAAGGTGTCTGTGCCCCTTTCCTGCACCATCTCCAGCAGTTCTGCTGTCAGACCCAGGAGCAGTGGACATTAAAGCCTTACCAATTCCTGAATGACTCCCCCTCCCCATGAAAGACCATTCCTGGTTTTATTAATTCCTGAATGACTCCCCCTCCCCACGAAAGACCACTTCTGGTTTTTATCTTCTGGTGCAAATCTCTACAAAAGTGCTAAATGGTGCTATGAGGTAATTTGGGGGTAGTAAACCTAGGGCAAGCAGAGCTTTCATCCTCTCCAGAATCCCTTGAGATCCACAGCTGTGTGTTTACAGACAGAACATTCAGGAGTCTTCTCCAAGTATTTTCCATAATTGTAAGGCCCAGGTTAAGCTGCAGGAGAAAGCCTGACATACATATGTAGTGTTGATGCCCATGTTAGGTGTTGCTTGGTTTCGAAGGCATCCCCAGGAGCTGATTTAAAACATTTACATCAGTGTGCTGCTCAAATCACTGAAACTTAGAGGTAAGGAGCTAATTATAGATGCTGTGAGCAGACCCACTGGTAGTCATTTCATAGAACTGAATGATGTCATGCCACAGAATAGCTTTGCAATCATTTTGACAGGTGTTTCACAAAAAGAAATGCAGGTGGGGGATTTGCATGTGTGTTTGTTACAGACATTTTTTGGTTTTTACCATCTCCAGTTCTTCACGCAAATGAGCTATTTATTAACTAACTGTTACAATGCCAGGTATAAACATTAACCAAGGAAGTGATGAATTTATACAGAGATTGACAGCTCTTTGCTAAATGCTCACTTTGATTGCATATATAGAAGCCTTAGCTCTCTCATGACTTGTCTTATGGAAAGAAGCATCATCTTCAGAGCACTGTAAACTTCCCTCAGTGCCATCACTCCCTTCCCACTGCTCTGTCTTTGTTAACATCCTTTAAATGTCTAGCTGTGTCAGGGAGAAAAGACCTTATTGCTGAATCTGTATTGAAACTGCTATGGAAAATTTTCCCTTGACAGTGTCAGAAATGTTATTCAGAGTTACTCAGATAGCTACAGCCTTCTTAAACGGAATACAACTCACCCTTTTCCCCCTTTAATGTGTTCAGCAGACAGGTGTCAACCCAACTGCTGGGAAATTCCTAAGTATTTATATCCTTTAACTCTCAAATGATATGAACAAGTAATAGGAAATGTCATGCACTGGGTATATGAGCAATGTCCCCATTAATCAATCATCCAAAATAAAGTGGATTATTATGTCTGTTTGTGCTATATTGTGTACTGAAAGAGCAAGCTTTATACTTACTGGCTCTGCTCCATGAGGAGCTTCATGGGCAGAGTCTGTTACAAGTTCACTCCTCTTCCCCATGTGCTTTGGCCAGGCACAATAGGGACTCACAAATGCAGAATACCAAGATGCAGTTGCCTGCTTTCTGGTGCCAGCATTTGACTCCCACTTAGACATCATTTTTAATTGAGTATAGAAGCTGTGAGGTGGCACAGATCCACTCCTGAAAAATGAGATCTTCAGTTTCTCTAAACCAGTGATTAGACCCAGTGTGTTTTAGAGACAACTGGGATTTTGAAAATGAAGTCCAAACAAAACAAATGATTTTTTAATTCTTAGTTTCAAGAAAGAATGGTTGATTCACAACTTAGGTTGGTGACTGGTGTCCTACACATCAATTCAAAGAATGAAACTGGAATTTGTGAGTTACTGGAGGTCCTGTCTGCCTCAATTCCTGATGATCTTTCATCAGTTTTGGCAGCAGACTACTACTTTTAATGGATGTGTCACAGGGCATCCTGTGAGACAGGAAATCACAGGGATTATTTAAATATATCCCAGAAAAGTGCCATTATGTACGTTCCTGGAACAACTCACTGAATATAGAAAAAAACTCCCAGCAAAGAACATGTAGTGCCAGACAGGTTGCACTCACTACCAGTGTGGTACAGATTCTCACTGGGTAGACACAATCTTTGCAGGCAAGTACCCTGAGGCAAATTCATCTGCAACACATGTATTTGGTGGGCACTGGAGGGTAACACACACATGATCTGTTCAGCACCTCTCAGGTCCAAACCCCTGGTGCCAGACAATTTACAGGGTGGTTTGCCCTCCTGTCTGAACACAGTGTGGATTCTATAGCTGTGTTCCCATCAAATACACTGAAGTGCCATTAGGAAGCACATACCTACTGGAAAGTCTGTTTGAAATCTCAAACTACCTGAGCATACCTGTGTAAACTACTGAAAACAAAACAGGTGCCTTATGGATTGCAGAAAAGACAGATGTCCCTGAATCCGTAGTGCTGGAACTCTGTATAAATAAATGAAAATAATTTCAAAAAATTATCAAGCTCCTTGGCATAACAAATCATTCACAAACAATTTAGATGGCTTTGTTTCTTAGTCTTTGCATGTTTTGGACTATATATTTCACAATCTGGCTGCACAACTGAGAAGAAATGAATACAATACAGCCCTTTTGCACCAATCTAGAAGTGTTTGAGAAACATTTAACTGGAAGTAAATATACCCTGTGCAGCTACACTGTCAAGTTATGAACAGCTATGGAGAATGAGATATGCAATCCAGAATAAGGCTCTGGGATTTTGTGAAGATATATTTGCTTTTCCATTTGTTACTAGTGATTTTAGTGGCGGTGTTACTGCTGAAGGATTTCAAACCTTCATTCCTTAAATTACATATATATGGCCTTGACTCATTTTAGTCCAGGGCCTTTTTTCACACCTTTTCCAATGTCAAAGGGCTTCCCTATGGATGTAAATGTGATTTGCTACCATAAAAATATCCAATTGCTAAGCACAACAACAACTTTTATCTGTCCTATAAAATCAGCAAGCCTTACTGATCACAGACATTCCCCAGAGAGGCAAAGCAGAGACAGGATCTGAGTATGTTTTTAACACCCACTGAGATGAATCAGTTAAAATACATTGTGTATTATTGTATTATTATTGCAGTCTCTCTTTAATATAAAGTTAAGCTTGGTTGTAAACTTTAAGTGTACGTGTAACTTTAGTAATTTTTACAGTATAAATTCATCTTCAATAGTCTGACTTTAAAATGTTTGGTTTAGCAATAATAGGATTAACCTTACAGTATCTATATTGCAAAAGAACTGACTTCCTTCTGAAATCCCTTTGCTCATAACAATTTAAACACAGAAATTCATACACTGAAATTTCATAATAGTGACAGGACTATCCTGATGTTTGACAGATAAAGTTTCAGCCCTAAGTTTCAGGGACACCAATGCACTGAGGTTTCTCAATGTAAAATAATACAAGATACAGGAATCATGACTGCCCCGTATAACAGATCAGGTTGGAAGGGACCTCTGGAGGCCAGCTGGTCTAACTCCCTGTTCACAGCAGAGCCAACCTCAACATTCAGTCCAGCTCCAAAGTTACATCAGGTGGCTCAGGACCTTGTCTGTTCCAGCAATGACTGTCTCCAAGGAGGGAGAAAAGCCTCTCTAGGCACCTGATGCAGAATTTGGGCACTCTCATTCTAAAGAGCTTTTCTCTATTGTCAGACAACAGATGTCAACTGAAAAAGAGTAACTCGCTCTACTTCTGTTGGATTGGCAAGACAGACTGGTTCATGTTGCACTATAACAATGCCAGATCCACAGCAAGGGGAGTGTCAGGACCACACAGTGAGATGCAGAGGGCAGGAAACTGTGAGGTAGAGCATCACCTGATAGATGGGCTCAGCCAAGACACCTGCCTGCACCTTCCCAAGCTCCCAAACTCTGTACACCCATGCCACTGACAGATGTGGGTTCATTCTTTCCCTACCACTTGCTGGGCAGCCTTGTTCCTATTTTGCCATCTCCTCTCCCATGGCTGAAGCCTTTGTTCACGTGCTGTTAACCAAAGGGGGACGATGCTCTTTTTTCAGCTTTCAGCATTCCTACAACTGCAGCCTGCTGTCCTGCTGGCATTAGATGGTAAGAAGGTATTTTAAATGAATCATCAGTTATAATAGCCATTTTTCTTAAACTGTGGCTGACATCATTTAATTGTAGGCCCTACTACAAAATAACAGATGAATAAACATGTAATTTCTGCAGCTTAGTAATTAGACAGGCCCTTCTAACAGGGGCTTCTTTTTCCTTTTATATTCTGGAGCTCAAATTGCATCCACCATTTTCCCACAAACGTCTCCAATGACTGGCTCACAAAAGACTGTGTCCTCATATGTTCCTGTCTAGGAAGTTCTTCTGAGCTTTCACAGCTGCTGAGAAAAAAATGTCTTGGAAAGTCATGTCCTCTACTTGAAATTCCCCCTCTTAAAAAAACCTTCTGGCCCATGTGATTTCGTAACATCCCATTTAGATTTTAGATGGTCACGAAGAGGCACATTCTTCAGCATAACTTTATCTGGAACTCATCATCATTTGATCAATGGCTTGAAACAATTTTTAGTGACTGGAGAGTCAACAAGCCAAATTTATATCTGAGGTAAGCACAAGCAGCTTCAAATAAGTCATGAGAAGTCTGAGGCAGACCTTCACAAAGAAAAGACACCATTCTATTTGAAGCCCTGTGCTTCACCCTCATTGATCTTCTCCCCTTCTTTTTGCAGGCTGAATATAAACCAGAGTTTTAAATGTTTTTAATACAATCATGATTCTTCCCTGGCTATAAGGAGAACAAGTGGCAAACTGCTTTGAAGCAGATATGTTCTTGCAAGATTTTCAACCCTTCTGCAGAGCTAAAAGACTTCTCTACCCACTCCTAACACACAGAAGCCAGCTTGTTCCTGACCGTGGAAGGGTAGTCAAGAAGGCAATATAAAAATAAACCAGCAATCCTTCACCTCACATCCACCTTGCAGCTAAAAAAAAAAAAAAAAGACACGCTCTGAAGTTTTCACATGCTTCTTTTCTCTGTAACCTGATATTTTCACCTGTCTTTCTCGAAAAACTCTACTCTCTGTTGTTGACAATTGAGCTAATCTCAGACTGACAATTTTCTGACTAGTGCATACAACAAAATAAGACTTTGTTCAGAGTTAACGGTCTTTTATCCTAAGAATGTTATTACTGTTGGGCCAAAATATTGATGTTCTGGGTGTTATCCACTTAAAAGTTTATATGAATGAGAGCTTATAAATGCAGGTCACTGTGGTGCTCATGCCCTTCCTTCCCACAGCAACAACAAATAGTAATTAACTTGAGGTTTTTTCCCGTTTTAGAACTCAAGTTTATTTTTCATGTCCATTATGGGTTTATCTGTCTTTTCCTTTTTCACATTAGGCTCTTTTTATCTATTTTAATGACCCTATGGAATTGAAATATCTTTCACAATCCATTTGAATAACAATGGAGTTTCACTGGCATGTTACTGCAACACCCAAACTGCACTTTAGAATCAACTAAACAGCAACCTATCAAATCCACAATGTTTAGGATACCTGTAAGTGTCAGGAGATGTTAAAAGTTGGCAGAAACAAGAAAATGGATTATGAGAAATGCTAAAGATTCTAAGAGTCTCTGAAAATTTCCTTTCCTATGTACATATGTTGAAAAGAAAGTATTTTAAAATAAACAAACATAAATAAACTGGCCTTCATTACCACAGGTTATACATTCTTTTTCTAAATTCAGAGTTTTAAGCTATTTTCTCGATTGTGAGCTCACTTTAGCATGCTGTCAAGACAGTAACTTTGTACTTAATGGTTTATATTGAGCCAGATGACACTTCACATATCACAGCTTTAAAGTATTTTATGAATGCTGTACTTCTTTATCATATCCTTGGTGTTCCTAAGAAAATATTTCATTTTTAGAAAAACAGGACGTCTAAAATTTATTTAAGGCTGGTAATTACTATATCCCACATAATTTGAAGTACTCAAGCAGTTAAAAAGAAGGATATGAATTGTCAAAGGCCTCATACATTTTATGCTGCCCTCATAATAAACGCAAATACATTTTACTTCTGATTCATCACTGGCCACAAACAAAACATGAGCACACAAAGCCATTCTCCAGATAGTATAAATTAGCATAGCAACTGAAGTGTGAGTTGAGCAATGATGATTTACACCATCTGTGCTTGCTGCCCATTACCAGTTCATTTCAATAGAAGTGTACCAGCCTACAGACAAGTGACTAACAGTGAGTAAGAGCAAAAAGTAAGTGAAGTGGGTGTTTATTGTGACAACTACGTTAATTTCTGGAATGTGTTTGTGATTTTTTTTAATGTATTAGCTTTTTTGTTTTTTTTTTATTTAAATATTCTCTCTTTGGATATATTGGAAAGTGAGAAATGTTACTAGTCAAGTTTTTCAGTTGCTGTAGATTTGTCTGAACTTGCTGTTTCTTGAGAACAGTATTTCATTACTCTGTTTCTTGATGACAACATGTTATTATGCTCCTTTTCTGTAAATAATATTTATTATGATCTCCAATTTCAAATGCCTCCTCGAAACTTCATCTTGCTGTTTCATAGAGAAGTGGCTTGACTATCAAAATAGTAACTTCTTTTTCTGTTCAGGATGACTAGAATTTCAGCAAAACCCCCTAAGCTTCATAAAGGCCATCCCTAGAACCAGAAATTGTTGTTACTTCTTCTTTGTCCTTTCACATTGTCTTATGTTTTACGTTATATATCTCACCTATAGCCTTTGTGTGTGTGTGTGTCCCTTAATTGCAAGCTAAGCCATGAAGCTTTTGTGCACGTGCTTAATTTTAATAATTGCCTGTGCAGGCAAGTGAAACAAAAGTTACTATTTCTTTTCTGAGATGTAAGAGAGGGAAAAGGATGAATTAGTGGTTAGACTTGGAATTTAAGAGAACTTGGTTCAGTTCTCTGATTTGTAACCACCTTGCTATACTACCTTGGATGAGTTACTTCATCTCAGTAACTCAGTCTTACATCCATAAAACATGGCTTCATGATGCTCCTCTGTCCCACAAAAGACTTACAATAATAAAGGGTATCCCTACAAAGATTGTAGAGATAGGAATAATGTACATTTCTATGGAGTAATGGATGCAGGGTTTATGAAGTAAGGAGTTACAAGGAAGCAAACAGCTGATGCTCTCCTTCCTTTTTTCTCTGTACTTTCTGCTGCTCCAGTTCTTGTAATTCTTCTTTTCTCTTTCACTGCTCCAAATCACCCATTGTTGTCCTACAGTGAACAAGAATATTGCTTCATCTTGTCTTCTATTCCAGTCCAAACCCCATTATCTGCATGGAACTTAGACCCCTCCACTTGCATACCCCCCCCAGCTTGTTGGATGGGCTGTGAATCTGGCAGTCCTAGAGAAGCTACAGGAAAGCAGAGCTATGAAAACTACCTGCAGTGACAGACTAGTGAGGCTATTCTCATTTAACCATTTTCCAGAGGGATGGAGCTTCCAAGGGCTGATGCACACGTGGAAGGATCACTGTTTGCCCCTGAGCATTGCTTACTCCCCACCCCACATCTCTGATGCCTGCTTTCCCATGCTGCTCAAATCCCTCTTCTCTGGACTGAGCTCTGTGATCTCCCACTGATCTACAGCCACAAGCTTTTCTCTCTTCTGCTCTTTCCCCCCTGTCAGTCCCACGTCTTCCATAGCTACTGGTTTCCAAATCCTCATGTTCCCATTGCTGCTCTCCCACAAATCTCTGCTGCTGTGACTGCTGTACCCTGCTCTCCATGCCAACAAAGGAAGTGGCATCTAAAAGTGCTACCAATGTTTCCATGTGAGTATCTCAGCAACATTTCTACTTTTACATACCCTGAAGAATAGTCGGTAACAGTAATGTCTGCTACAGAAGTCTGCTCTGAAAGCAGATTAGGCCCAACCTCCCACTGCCCCTGAAGCTGTCCATGAAAAAAAGTCATCACTTCACTTCCCATCTGGTGACTTGGGTTTCCCCTAATCCATTTCAGCCAAAACAAACCAGTGCAGCTGACTTCTACTATTTAAACTGCTTAAGCTGCTGTGGTTGACTTTGGCGAAAGAAAGTTTGGGAGGGATTGAGTGAGCAGCTTGCAGGTAGGGAGGGGGAGGTGGCAGCCTTTGGCAGAAGACAGCCATGACGGTGACTGGGAGCCGTCTGGGAATGGTAACCTCTTCAACAATTCCATTTCAGCCTAAGGAGGAAGTGAGCACCCACAAGGAGATTTTAAAGCATGGTAAATGCTGTGCTTATAGTTCAATTCTCACTTATTTCGCAAGAGGTTTCTCTGGCAAACCACTCCTTTCCACTACGCAGAAACCATGATGACGTTACTCAGGCTGTCATTTATCTTTCCCCTGTTTAATCACTGCTAACTGATTAACCAAATGAAGTGCCACAAAATCCATTAGCTGGAAAAGGAACAAAACCCTGCACTTTTAGTAGCTTTTAGTAATAAAGAAAGAGAAACCTTTGTAAACAAGGGGCATGACCTCGAGCTCTTGAAAGTACCCAGCTCTTGCCCCTCCGTGGCCCCCAGGAACAGGGGCAGTGAGGGGTGACACACTTGCAGCCACTCCTGCCAGAAGTGAGGCACCAACAGGTAGGACAAGGGGGAGTGTCAAAGTTCAAGGGCTGTTGCACAGCCTGTTGGATAGCCACCACAATGTCTTTTGCCCTTGTTTTACCCCATATAGACACTTCTGGTCTTCTTATCTCATAAGCCTCATAAGGAGGAACAAGAAAGGAACACGAACTTTAACTCTTTCAGTACCATTTCCTCCAAAACGATCAGTGAACTTAGGCCAAAAAATCCATCGCCAGAAATGTAGCAAAATACATTTCCTAGAATTGACAGACTCTAAAAACTTGGGGAGGGGAGGTCAGCAGCCAGAGACACCAGCAAAGCCAGACACTCTCTCTCCCAGATGGTTCAGGTGTTTGCCAGACTAAGGCCTGACTCTCTCCTGGTTTGCACCTGCAGTTCAGATCGTTTCCAGGAGCTTGCTGTGCAAGTGGTAGGGAGGAACAAAAGGCTCTCAGAGGGGGAAAAAAAAGACTTAAGCTGATGTTAAAACTCTGACATGCAAAGGAGTTTCTGCTCCAACACGGCCAGCTGAGGTATGTCAGCTGCCAACATGCTCACACTTTGTCCACTGCAAACAGGAGGCAAAGGATGCAGCTCCTACTCTCCACGAAGTGAGGTCTGATGCTGCTGTGTTTGAGTCTTCTTGACTCCTCCTGTTTGTGTCTTCAGGTTAGCAATGAACCTGTCCACTTTCACCTTGCAGTGTTCTCCCAGATCAGACTTTTGGCTCAAGCTCGGCTGACAAGAAAAAGTTATTCTTAGTAATAATTTCAACGTGCAGGAATTAATTTTGATACCACTGGTTTTGTCACACCTTTTATTACATTAGGAAAAAGAAATACCCTGACTCTATATTGAAAAAACTTTAACTTGCTGTTCTAGTATAGACTTTTCTGCATATATCTTTTTTCTTTCAGCTAAAAAGAAAATATTTTCAAAAGACCACAAGTACTTCTTATTATCACAGTTTTACAGTCAGGAAACTTTCGCAGTCTCACAATTTAAACAAAACCCAAACCTGTTACATAACTTGTTACTGAGTTGACAAAAGGGAAGAGAGAATTGAAATGTCTTTCCTCCTCACCACGCACCTCTCTCTGCTGCTCCCCACTTCTCTTTGTGAGGATAACCATGCTGGAACTATTTGTTCCTGCAATTTTCTGGAATGAAAGAGCTGGGGCACTGGCTGTCACCTCCAGTTTCTCTGGCACGCTCTCTGATCCCCTTTGTCAAAATGGGTCAGTTCTAGCTCCGTTAACCAGCAGTTAATTGTGCAGATTTTTAACGCTGTGGGCACTTTGGGGGTTTGGGAAAGGCATCTTTGGGGCCACTGCTTTATTGAGACAGAAGAGCAAAACTGCTTTTCAGCTACTGGAAAAGGGACACATGCTAAATAGTGAACATCCCAATGTTAATTGCTTTACCATCATTTCTTTACTGCTTTTGATCTTTTGTCTCTCTCATGGAGCTTGGGCTTCTCTCTCCCCTGCATGCTCTGCACTCCCTCACACAGGACAAGACTGTTCAGTGCCAACAAGGCTTTCTCAGCTCTCAGCTCCTTAACATGGGGGCCTTCGTGTTTACCACCTTAAGGTGGTTCTTGGGTCAATATTGACAGGACAGAGCCCCCAGTACAATTTATTCTGAGTTACCTGCTTCCTGAAACACCAACCACCCAAACCATTTTACTGTGAGTGATAGCCATGTGCTTTTCCAAAGGCACTTTGGTTGAAGAGACAGCCACCAAGAACATAAGGACCCACACAATCTTCTTTCTCATGCTGTCCTCCAAGGCTTTCTGGCACAGGGATTCATAAGCTGTCAGAGGTGATGGACTAGAGTTTGTATTTTGGTGTGCAAGCTGTCCTGTATGCCCAGGGGTGCCAGCAGGTTCCCCATAGTAATGATGCCTCTAAAGGAGAAAGAGAACTGCAGAATATTCTGTCATGCATGGAAGAGGGATGCATAAGACAGACAGGACCCATGCAGTCCCTGAAGGATGTACCTTTCCAGTTCAGATTGGTACTAGCCGTAACAGATATGTCAGGCAAAAATAACATATACTTCTGTGTATCTGCATAGATTTTCACTGGGTGGTTTCAGATTTTTAAATTAGGTTTACACTGGGTGGTTTCAGATTTTTAAATCTATTTAGCAAGGTTACTTAAAGGGCAAAGGCCCCCAGAGTTCCACACGGCCCACAGGGTGCTCTGCCCACCTCAGTGACAGAGGCTGGAACTGGATCACTTTAAGTTCCCTTCCCTCAAAACACTCTGTGCTTGTATGATCCCACAACACTCCCGTGGCACAGGAGGAGGTGACGCCTTCACACCCAGGTGGTTCTGCACCGCACCGCACAGCGGCACACCGTAAAAACAAAGGCCAGGACGGTATTTACAGACACCCCTCAGCTGGTGCAGGGCAGAGGGGAGGGGAGGCTGCCGAGCGACCCAGGCCGAGCGGACAAGGCTGAGGGGCCGAGGCGTCGCCAGGCGCCACATGCCCGGCAGGCCCCGGGCAAGGGGAAGGGGCCGCGGGCGGGCC
>JANPWX010000069.1:1174995-1233075 GCA_024734555.1 Trochalopteron elliotii | reverse complement strand
AAAAGGAAACCCAGGAGAATTTGCTTTCTTTTGCCGTCGTTTCAGCTGGTTGAAATATAAAATCGATTTCCTTGGTTTTCCTTCAAATGAAGGGTGTAGTGATAGCGAGCTGTATTGTCTGACCTATGACTAACTTTTTTTTTGTTCAAACATTCAGTGCATACCCAGCAGAATAAATAGCTCTGTGCTAGTTTTGAAATCTAAAAGCAGATTGAACTGTTGCTCTTTGCAAGGATGTGTGTTGGGGTTCTTAAAAGAGAAAACCCCAACCAAAACCCCAGAATGATTTTGTAATCCTTGCTCTGAGATTTATGCTATTCCTGGCAGTGTGTGGTTGGGTAGATACAGAGTTTACAAAGTCACAACTGACCAAACAGGAGTTGGTTTAAGACTCTTGTGTTTTGAGGGGAGGTGGAAAAATAGTAAGTCTTAATTTCTTTTTATGGTGTTCATCCCCACTGCCCATTGGAGATTGAAGCATTCATCACAGTTGTTTATGTTGGTTGTCTGGGAGTTTCTGCTTGAATGTGGAGTGAAGTATGCAGCAGGGACGTGTACATGTATTTTTAGCTTTCATTTTTAATGACAAAAGATACAGAGAATAGTGATACTCACAAGTAAATCTTGCATTTACTGAGTATGCTTATTAATAGTTTGAGGATGGAATCTATAAGAAATATCTGAGCTGTAGTAAGTTCCACTTGTTATGCTTGCTTAATAGAATAGTGCTTTAGTAAATCTTAATACACAATTTAAAAGTCCCTTTTTAAATGAATAAATATAAAAGCAGCAGAGAATGTGTCAGTTCCTGTGCTACAGATGGTAGCTTCAAAATGCTGTTTGGTTTAATACATATGGAAAGGTCCAGAAAAAACAAACCAAGCATTTAAAAATATAACATGTATAAAGATACCTGAGTGCATTCCTGTTCCAGTAGCTCTGCTTTTGTTAGCTACCCAAGCAGATGTAATGGAACAAAATGACACGAGAAAAACTTCTGTAGAAGATAGCGAGCTCAGTTATCTTTGTTTCTGTAAAAATGCACGCTCTTCTTCCAGCAAAGACAGCTGGCTGGGCAGGGGTGTTTGCTTTTAGCCTGGCCTGACCATGGGGACGGTATCGGCAGAAGCTGTGCAGGAATGTGTTAAATGGATTTCGCTGGGAGCTCTGTCTCCCAAGCCAGCCCCGGCGGGGTGCCAGCCCTCAGCCCGTGGGAGGAGTTGTGGTTGGATCTGCCATGTGCCTGTGCACCTTCCTTGGCAAACCGACTCTGCCCTGCGAGCTCTGTGCTGCTGCTCACACGGGGAGTGAAGTCATACGGAGTCACTGCGAACTGGATGTGAGATGGGCCAGTCGCTCTCCTGCCTATCAGATAAGGGATTCACGTAGGCCTCCCGAAGCCCTCAGGGGCTAAATTCAGGCTCTCTTCTCGGCCTTTGTAAGAAATGTCAAATGGCCAAGTAAGATGTTGATTTCTGTTACTTGCATTTATCTTCAAGTGAGCTCTGCCCCAACGTGTTGGGCAGTAAGAGGTGTGTGCAGGGTGAGGGCTTTGCTCCGTCACCTGGGTTTTTAAAGTTCAATCCTCACACCAATTCAGCAATATTCACTGTTTTCAAAATACAGTTTTGCTAAGAAGTGCAGTAAGTACAGCTGAAGCATTCTTTCCCCCCCAAGAAAAAGGAGGCAGCAGGATGATAGCTTTCACTTTGTAGTATGTCATCTGAATTTTCTAGGACATTTTTTTTTCTTTTTCTTTTCTGTAGAAGCAGTCAGCAAAGCATCATAGATATTCTTCAAGTGCTGGCAGTCCTTAATAGCCAGATGGCATAGAGTAGTTACTGTCAAAGGATGAGGTGTGGAAGGATTGACACATCCCTTCCTTTTTCATTTCTACGGTTTTTTTCAACCTTTGAAAGAAACATGGGTTTGGTCTGTGACTCCACTGAATCTGCCCCTATGGATTTGTTGTTATGATAGTGACTAAAGGCTTCTTGCAATCCTGTAGTATTTTGTGCATGGTTGTGTAATCTTACATCCTTGATTATTCAAGAATTTTCAAGAAGCTGGTTTTCTTGGTAATAGGAAGGTTATTAATAGGAATGTACATTCCCTTTCCCTACAGTTCCTTAGGGATTGCTTTCAGAATGAGTGTTGTGACGTGGAGGATTTCTGTAGAATATTTTAAATACCAATAAGTACCTATCAGTATCACTAATTTTTCTGTGGTTTATTTGTATCCCCCTCATAAACAAAGGGTAGCATATCATCCTTCAGGGCTGCCAGTTGCACACATGGCCTCTACTTTCTGTACAAATCAAAAGCCACAGGTGATGGCTGGCCTGGTGGTATGTGTCAGGATGTTGTTCTGGACTAAAGCTATTAATTGACTGAAGACCAGGTTTCATTTGCAAGAGGGTGAAGTGAACACTAAGTTCAGGCTGCTTCACAGTTGTTACTTGGGGGACCCTATCCCCAGGAATTTATCACTGTTGTAATAGTATCCTCAGCCCAATACTAAAGCTAATGGAGATCAAACTGCCTCTGGAGCAAGGGAGGAGGCTGGGATGCCCTGTGCTCCTGCAGTATTCCTGCTGTCTGAGGACAGGCATGGCAACAGGGCAGCTGATATCACCACTTCTCTGCTCCACCGTGTCTGCTCTTTGCAGTGCTGTTGTCTTGTCAGCTCCAGATAGCAAATCTTTATTATAGTTACTCGTAACACCTGAGGGAAGCAAAAAAAAAAAAGATATTAATGGTCAAGTTTGGCATCTTAACTTCTAGATTTGCCTAGTTTTAAGCAGAGCAATTCTTGGTTTGCCTGTGGGTAGGTAGGACCTGCTGGCAGGTACCATGATCTGCAGCAGAGATGGTGTTGGGCAGCAGTGAATTACTGCCCAGAGCTGCATGTGGGGTGTGTGGATGGAGGGCAAGAGTGTGAGTTCAAGGCCCTGTGTTTCCTTCTGCTGCTCTGTGTGGTCTGCTGCTGAGCCAAGAGTGTCCTACTCGGAGCTGGCTCTGGGAAGGCTGGCAGCCTTCCATGTTGTGTCCCCATGAAATGCTCCGGCAGCTGAAAAAAAAAAACCAACAAAACCACCAAAATTAATAATTGGGCAAGCCAAGAAAGAGGGGAAAGTGTGTTGTTTCAGTGATGGGAGGTTTCCAGAGGGGCTGTGGGGGTACAGTGGGGACATTCCCGAGCTCCCATGGTGCTGCTTTTCTGTGCTTTGGCTGTCCCAAGCTGGAAGGTATGAAAGGAACTCCTGAAACAAGGTTCTTCTTTGAGGGGAATGTAGTTATCTCTGCTCTTTCCTGGTTACAATATGATACTTATGTTGCCAGTGACTTACACAGCTTCTCTCTGGGTGTGTTTTTGGAACTAATTTTTCCCTGTGCAGTAGGAGTTTTCACACTGTTCCTCATAAACTAGGATCAGTTCCTTGCACAGACCTCCTCAGGTACACCTGCACTTTGCTTTCAAGCTGAAGATACAAACTTCTGTCATTTGTTAAGCAAATAAAGATACAAAAGTAGAGATGTGCAGAAGCTTTCATTAGTTGAGAATAAATGTAATTTTTTTTTTCTCCATAAGATCTTTTTGCACACTAGCTAGAGTGATGGTCTGCTAAAATAATATTAAAAAGTTCTTCATAAAATCATAGTGGAACTGTGTTCCATTACATTAGTTTGGCAGAAAATTGACACATTGACACAATATTGAGACTGAAATAACATTGCCCATTTTCATGCTACTTCACTTGATTTTTGCTTTACTAAAATGATTATGGATTGAGCCTGTTGACTCACATTTCACATTACTGAAGGCAGTGTGGGAGGCAAAAAGATGGGTCTGAGTGTGTAGTGTAGCAGCACTGGAATGAGAACTTTACAGAGAGCATAAACTGAGGAGGACAACGGGGACTAATTGTATGAAATTCCTTTTATGCACACGTTCTTGAGTTTGAATAACTAGTATGTATTCAGCCTGCTGGATTAGAAGGCTTTGGCTCTGCATGTGTAGCATAGATGTTGCTCTCAAAATAGGAAAGGAACTCTCCCTCCTCCCACACTATTCCGGATAAAATTGATTCAGTGGTGCATTTTGCTCCTACTGAACCTCTAGTAAAAAGCATGTTTAGGCTTTCTAGTTCTGTTTAGGCTGAGTAGTTCATAGTGTTAGAGAGATAAATGCCACACTTTTAATAGCCTGCCTTTTTTTTCTTCTTCTTCTTGATTGCTAGCTGTAAGAATCATTAACCTCAGACTTTGCAGACTCAAATCCTATGCCAAAACTTGGGTTTTTACCTGCAAGATGGTCCTTGCAGGGCATACTCCTCCTGTTAATGCTACCTGGAATATGTATAACACCTATTACCTCTCCAGTTCCCACAGGTGTTTTGTTACAAGTGCTTGGGTGTTGGACTTTCATACCTCCCTACTTGAAAATTCATGCTTGGGACACAGTGTTTTCTCTTGCTTTCCAGCTTTGCTCTCCCTGACTTTCATGGGAGTGTGTTTGGAAAACTGGGAGGGGAGAGAGGTAGAGAGGGAAGAAACTTTGTGTTACATGTTGTTCCTCTAATGCCATCATACTCAGAAATGCCTTTCCAAATTAAGAGAATTTAGGTAGAGGCCTCTTACTAAGAACAGTTGGGGGCCAAACAGAATGAGCTTCATCTTGGTTTCCACAAAGATTCATAAATGTTTGCCAATTTTTAAGCAAGAAGAAAAACTATTGCAGCAAAGGAGTACAGCAGTAATTGCAGTGCCTTGGGTTGACACGTTGTTGGGTTCTAATAAGTTTCAAAATATGCAATGGACTGAATCCAGATCAGCAGCAGGCAAATGGTGTCACCACTTTAGGAGGGCTCCCTCCACCTGTCAGAAGACCTTGTGTTTAAGGCAGATGTGCTCCAAACTGAGAATAGGCTGTGAAAGATTCTTTCCATGGTCTGTGTGGAGTTCTGCCTCAATGGTAAGTCTCTTTTCCTAGCAAGAGGACCCTGAACCTCCTTCCCTTTTCTCCCAGGCTACTCCCACATCATTTCAGTTTCCTGAAAGCTCTCCAGCTTTTCCACAGTGGATGTTGGAGGCTGAAGAAGGATCATTTCCACCAATGGGTCTGTATGTTCACAGTCTTGTGTCTCAGGGAAGACAGGGGCAGCTGAAGGTGGATGGGCACTGTCCTTATGAGAGCTGGTGAACTTCATGTTCTCCTGGCTAGTAGGAGACTTACAGTGAAGTCTCATAAAGCCAAGAGAGCTGCTTGTACTTGTACTATCTGCTGCTACCTTGTTTGTTTCTCAAAATCTCACTTTTTTGTTTTGGTTTTCCTTGCATGTAACTTTCCAGCTGAATAGGTCTGATTTTCCTGGTCAGTGGAGTGACGTCTCTTGTCCAGACACTGAAAATCCCTGACTTCTCATGGCTGACACAGTGTGGGCGTGCTGTCATCTTCTCAGTCCTCTGTTCTGCTTGTTAGATAATTCATAATGTTGGAGATAGAATGGCACATTTTTAATAACCATAGATACAGATCTATATGTGGTTACCATCCAGGTGACAAAGCCAGTTTCCTCAGTGTGGCTCACTTCACTGTCTGCTGGGATTTCCAGGTAGACCTATTTGAAGATGCCTGAAAAATTTGCCTACCCAGCCCAGACATGATTGAATGAGTAGTCCATTTGTTGCCTGTTTCCTGTCTAAATATTACTGAAGGAAATTTATCTCCTTCAGGAAAAACAGGAATGAAAAAGAACAGGAATACCAGTTCAAATCTCCAAGATACTGGTCAGGACAGCAAAAGAAAATGATGAAATACTGATTAACTATTACTATCATTGCACATTTTCCCAATATACTGTTTCCATGAAGAGACACACAGCTTTCCACCCCCTCAAATTTACAGGGTTTGAATCTTTTCCTGCAACTGAGGCTTGCATGACTTGCCAGTTCTCCTGCAGGCATGACCTTTTGTGAAATGAGGAAATGTATGGTGTGTTTGTCCCTGCTGTCTCATGTATGGTTAAACCTATAGAAAGCTGTGGAGGAAGCACAGGCACCCTACTCCTCTGACAGCCTTCTGCAAATACAGGCTATTAATGACCATTGCCTTTCATGGGCAAAACCAGTCCTGGAAATTGCTTTGTGCACTTCATTTCATGGTGTAACAAGCAAGCACATCAGGTATTTTTATTCAAACCCCCAGACATAAGCCAGTATGGCAAAGTGGCTATGAAATGCATAGCTAAGCAAAAATACAGCTGCTGTTTAACACTCAGTCTTTTTCTTTTACTTCCACAATATGGAGGTTCAGCCAGTGATCATCTAATCTTTCTAACTGAGTCATGGTGAGGGTTTTGAAGCTTTAGCATTAAAATAGGCAGAATGTTCATTTCAGTCTTTATCTACTGTTTAAGTTAGCAATAAGGAGGTAATGCAGCAGGGGAGGTGGGTGGGTGGGCAGAGGGGACTGCTTCATGGTAAAGGTTCAGATTTGGCCTTTCAGAAGGCTTTGGGACTCTCTCTTTGAATGTGCTGCTTAGTGGCAGGCACAGAAAAAAGCTGGATACAGTGACACTGTCAGCAAATGCTGGCTTGGAGAGATGAGTTGTTTTGGGAATTTTTAAAGGCTACCAAGCCCTTTGATGGTGGTTTACCCACCTTTTTCATTTTATTTTCCCTCCCCCTTTTCCCTGAAGAGGCTGTCTATGTTGACAGAAAAATGGCTTTCATGGCATGATGAATAATTTTAAAAAATGTAAGATGGTGTTGGTGATTTAAGTATTTCAGTATTTCTAAGCCAAGAATTTATGTCATTAATTAACTTGAGAGGAATGCTGGGCATATAAGTTTTTTTGTATGTACATGCTCAGAACGTATATATATAGAGAGAGAGACATCAGTATTGACATGTGATCTCCAGTTCAATTTTGGTTAATAAAAAAAAAGAAAGAAAACAAACCTTTCAGTATAAGGTTGATGTTTAGATCCTAAGGAAAAAAGAGACATCATCTAATACACTTTTTCCCTGACCTAGAACCTGCCTGATACTGGAGTAGAGATCCAGTAGTAGCATTTTTATATATCTTTGCTTAACTGAATTATTAAGTGCATTTACAAAAATCTTGTTATATCCACCAAAGTAAGGCATTTCTATTGGGTGCTTAGTATTTGGCTCAGCTTGTGGTACTGCTTTTCTGTACAGTCACACCTTATGCTTACTTAGCTATTTATTACTTATTTACCTGTTTTTGTAATTTATGTAGCAAAATGAGAATATACAAGCCTGACTTCCTCCTCGAAATGTCTCTCCCTTTCAAATGTCAGTTGTTAGACATGAAAGCATGGCTGGAGTAGTCTGTCCATTGGCAGAAAATAGCATTACTCTTTCTTTGAGGTGAAGTGGGATGGGTGTCAAGTAGATCAGCTGCTTTGGGACAAGATGTAGATAAATTGAACCACCAACGTGTAAGCACATCCTTCAGCTTCTTCAGCAGCAGTAAAATGGGCTTCCTTGAATTCTGAATTCTGGACATTTTGTTCTGGTTTATGTTTAAATGGTTAACTTGAAATGTAGTTCTGTTTTCTGGTGTCTGTGGACAGAGCTGTGATCCTTCTGCTTTTACTCAAAATGCAGTTAAATCACACTGCAGTGGAAAAATACTCAGGCTTATCACTTTCTCAAGCTGAAGTTTCAAACAGTTTATCTAGTTTCAAAAGCTGTGTGTTATAAAGGTCATCTTCTGTCATAGTGAAAATGCTAGAAAAGGAGGATGTGTGTAAGGAACAGAACTGGAGAGACAGAAAGAAGAGGTATTGATCAGCTGTTGAGAAAATATACCTATGTGGGTTAAATAAAGGAATAAGAAAAGAAGAAGGTAGAGTCAACAGAGATTAAAAGTATGTTTTGAGAGGGAAGAAAAGTTCTGCACTAGTTGGACATGAAAATGACATTTCATTTAAATCACAGAAGCTGTAGTTCTAATGTCTGTTCTGTGTGACAACAGAACAGGATCATTCCACTTTGGTTGGTAATGCTAGGCTTGTAGGAGTAGATTACAGAAGAGTTATTTTCTGCATATATGAGGAGAAGTCTTTTTGACAGGCTGTCTAAATAAAGTCTAGTGACAAGTTATAGGAAGTACAGGGAAAGGTGTAATTTCCAACAGGTTCATAGTAGTAAATACTATTTGAGCATCTAGAAAATAACTTCTGAAGATTGTTCAGCAGTTTTTTTGATTTATAATTCATGTAACTGAAGATACACCTTAAAAATGTTGGGTGAGATTATGTGGTGGCTTTTGAGAAAACAACGTTGTGTGGGTTTGTGTATTTGGTCTTTATAAGTAGGGATTTGTACATATTTAAGAATGACTTGATTTCAAAGCTCATTATAGACCATATCTTCTTGTTGAAAATTTTTAAAGCTCAGAGGCTTAAGCTTCAAACAGCTTGCTCCTGATTCCACATAAAGACATGTCTTTCAGTGCAACTGAGAGGATGGGAAGAAGTGTGGAAAAATGATCTGTCTGAATACTTCTATTGTGATCTGCTGTTTTTCTTCCTGCTGTTAGTAATTTATTGTTGGCTTTTTTAAGATCTGGTATGTATGGAGTTATTCTAGACAGAAGAGAAACTTACATTAAAGAAAAAAAGTTGCTAAATTTTGTGTTTGCTTCTCGAATGTGTTGAGCACAAGAGGCTGATATCCTCTAAATACACTGTAGGTACAAATGTGCCAGTTCTCCCAGACCCTGTCTGTTTGTCCTCTAACATTTTGGGGTTGTGCTAAATGCTGCCGTTGGTGGGAGTGCTTTGTAAGTTCAAGTAGTCAGTGCCCCAAGGAGCCTTAACCTAAATACACAAAGCAGAAGAACAGCAGCTAAAGACTATTGACAAAGTGTCTTTTTCCAGCTGTGCACGTAGAAAAGGTTACCACATCTGCCTGCTTGACCCAGTCCCTCTGCCTGTAGCTGCTGCCCTAAGCCTGCCTACTTAGGGTGGTTTGTATGACTGTTCATACTTCACTCGAGGCCAAGTGGGGGAATAAACTCACAAGTGGCCTCTTTTCTTTGTGTCTGGTTTGAGGCAGACCAGATATCCATCATACTGTTTGCTCCATAGACTCTAGGTGGTTGTTTGCTCCATGCCAGACCTTACATTACCTGCCTTCTTAAAATCTTAGAATTAAAAGACTTTGTAGACTGTCTTTTCCTTTCTTCTGTGTTCTGCCCAACTGGCTATTTCCCTTGTTGTCCAAAAGAAGTGGGTTCAGTCACAGTAAAAGTGGAACTGGAGAACATTAGCATGGATCTGCTGAAAGTAGTGGAGCTCTCTCTCTCACATGAGGATAACACAGAGTGAATTTCTGTGGCAGGGAACACCAAAGCCTTGCAGGTACTGAGCTTCTTCCTTGTCTTCCCAGCCACTGTCTTTTGAAACTCACTCTTTTAATGGCTGTGAGGATCCCACAGTGAGCCAGAGCTGGGAACCAGAAATGCCTGGAGATTGTTTGTCTGTGGTTTATTGTTGCATTTGTTTATTCTACTTGGTTGTGCAGTGGGTTTGTGACTGATGTAGCTCTTTGAGTCACCTGTGAGCTGGCATGAGGGACTCAGATGTTCACTGGTAGCCCTGAGTTCTCTTGTTTTAAGCTGCTGTGGAATGTACCCCCTCAAGCTTGTCTTCTGCAGGGGCAGCAAGGAGTATATTCATGACATGGATTTACCAACTGGAAACCAAGGCTGGAGCCATTGATTCAGGCTGTGAAGCTGATTGCTCTTTGTGCATTCAAGTTGGCTTGGCTTCCCAGGGCTCCAGGTGCTTTGTGCTCCATTGGAAACTCTTGTCTGCCACCTGACAAGTTTAGAGCTTGGGTTCTGTCAGGATGCTTTTGCTCTAAAAGAGGGCCAGGACATAGATATATATGTATATTTTCATATATACACCCACAGACAAACCATGGACATGTGTATATATACCCATATGCTCTCTCCAGAGCAGCTTGTATCTTATAAAGCTTTCACTCAATGTGACTTTCTTTTTGGTTTTTTGGTGGCTTATATGATAAGAAAAGCAAGTAATGAGCTAGCAGAACAAAATAGCCTTGCAGATGATAAGGCTTCTTAGGCTCTTTCTAGGGATAATGAGTTGACAAAATCTGGATACATGGTCTTCATGTAGTAGCTACTTTTAGTAGTCATAGCTATCTGAAGTGAGCAGGTGAATTTTGGACATTTGGTAGGTGATCTGTCTGATCAGAAATCACAAGGATATTCATTACCTGGTCTTTCAAAGGAAAGTGAAATATAAACCTCTTCCTACTGGAAACTTGAAAGCATTTATTTTGTATCATACTTATTTTGAAAAATGAAAAACCTCTTTTCTGCTTTGAGAATGGATAGGTAGTAATGTCTATTCATTTTTTACCCTGGTGTGGTTTTTTTTTTCCTTCTCATATTAACTTAAATGGTGCCAGTGTGTTCAGAGTTGTCATTTTTCTCACTTGTTAATAGCTTGTGTCATATCTGCCTGTTGCTCTGGGGGAAGTGTTGATTGAAACTACAACTCCATTTAGCACTCCCATTCCTTTCCAAGTGGTGGTGTCAGATTTCTTTTTAATCCTAATGCTGTATTTTTTATATAATTCCAATCTCAATCATTTGGGGGTTTTGAATATTGATTACATTTACTCTAAGCAATAGCATGGTGATATCAGGACCATGCTCTTGGAGTCCTGCCTGGAGTAAAAGGGTTCTGCAGGTTCAGCTGGAGCTGTGCAGAGCTCCTGGTGCTGTGTGGCACTGCTGTAATGGGATGCCATGCACACTGTTGGAGAAGATCTTGTCTTGTGCAGATGGGAATCCAGAACATCCTGCTGGTGAACTGCCACCCCTACAGCATCCTGGGACTAGTCATGTTACTGGTGACATTTTGTCAGCTGAAGGCTTTTGTCATTCAGGGAAGAGACTATTTTTTTTCCCCTTACCAGATCATGAAGACTGCATTTTGCTGACTTGTGCCAAATTTGCATGTGGGTTTGTGCAAACCAGTCAACTGAAGTAGCCTGTCTGTCATGTCAGCACAGCTCTGCCCTTCAGCCAGGTGCAAATCTAAAAGTGGTTCATTCCCAATGGCTTCATCCAATGTTGTTACTATCAACAGACACATCAATTTGGGGTTTTTTTCCTGTCTGCTACTCCTCTGAGGGTTTTTTCCCATCTCCTCAGGTAGGGAGTGGATGCATAGGGTTGTAAATGTTGCATTTATCTTAAAATTTAGGGGTTTTTTAAAAACTTTTTGCTATAGACTTCAAAGTGTCCTTTCTAGAAAGTCTGTGTAAAGTCCCTTCAACCAACGGAATTGGCATGCTCAAAGACACATGAGCAAATTTAATGGTGGGTTTGGGTCTGGGAGAGAAGGGTGGTTCTGTGTCCTCTCTTATTTCTTGCTATACTGTCCTTTATGCCTGTCACAAGGTCTGCTGAAGGCTCTGTGTGGCTACTTTTAACTAACTTGTTCTGGTACTGAAATTCAGCAATCTTTCTGTCTGTCTTTGCCTTCTTCTCTGTCATGTATGGCACTTTCTACAAACACTTTGTACCTATGCTGGAACAACTTGCTTTAGTGACCATTACGTATTTCTATTTTCTGCTCAACCCTTAAACACTTAATCCCCTTATAAATGTTGAAAACATGGTGGCTTACTCTTAATTAATCAATTTGTTTTTCCCTCTTCTTCTGCTGTGTCAGTCCTGACTTAATCCAACTTGAACTTACCTTTTGCCAGCACCCTGTGTGGAGCAGGCCCTTGCAAAGAAACCAATTTTTGCTTTCTCAGTTATTATTATCCAGTTACTAATATCAAATTTAATTGCACTCTTCATTTTTTGTGCATCAGCTCTTAGGATTTTTCTTATATCTGATACTTTTTGTTCTAAAGTTTTGTTTTTTCTTTCTTTTTTTCTTTTTTTTTTTTTCTATCTGCTGTCACTTACACTGCTTTCTGTTTCTTTACCGAGGCTTTGATTCACATTTTTCTGGGATATGCTCATTTGGCCTGTGTAACCCCACGAAAATGTTACCATTTCCACATAATGACTCTTTTCTTTCATGGCTTCCTGTTCCCTTTCCTTGTGAAGTGGTATGTATACCTTCCACAACTTCCAGACTCAGCTGGGAGCTAAACATGCAGCTTTTCATTTCCTTTCCCTTCTTGAATTGAGGATCTTTTGGACTGACCAGCAATGCCTTAACCACCATTTCTGAAGCACAGCAGCATGGCAGGGGTTTTGGTGGGAGCTCTTCCAGGAGTGTGGAGAACTGGTTGTGTTACAGTCATTGAGCAGTGACCTTCCTTTCCAACATATTGTAAGATCCTTCCAGTGAGGAGCAGGGAAAAGCTTATTTTCCTATTGCCAGGTAAAGAACAAACACGGAACAAAAAATGTCCCTTGGCATGACCTGCAGTGGTTCAATGGCTAAATTGAAATGTAGATTCTCCATCAAATTAAATTCCTCTTGTGCTTGGCATGGTATTCCCCTTACTTCCTTCTCTAAACAGAATTGGCTGGACTCTTCCCCCTTTTTCCACAGTAACTGTGTGATTCCTTGTTTAGTTTGTGGGAATTGCAAGAGCTCTGGTGTTTTTCTGAATTAAAGATGCCAGATTCGTAGTGATTTCTTCCTCCTTCCTGTTGTTCCTCCCCTGAGGGACTCTCTTGGGACTTGGTTTGTTCTTATTTTCCCCTAGGAGAAGACTTTTCCTCATCAATCCTCATGGCAATCTACGATCCCTTGTGTACAGAGAGCTTCAGTGCCATTTTACCCATGGAAGTAAGGAAGGCTGGCCTGCAGCAGAGTGCACTCTCTGCTTCTGTGTCAGCTGTGTTCATTTCATTTGGGGACCACAATTCCCTGAATTCCTTCTGGGGACGTTTCCATTTTGAGATACATTCTGTCTGGAATGACACGGCATCTTCTGCAGCCACAAAATTGTTAGGAAACATTGAACACAGAGACCTTGCTATCAAAATACTTGTTTCTTCATCTTGTTTTGATCACTGTTGTGAAATGGAATGATTAAGGAGTTTTACTCCAAAAGTAAGAGAAAAGATATTGGAGCTTGCATCTTTTTTCTGCAAAATAGCATTTGTCTTGAGGCCCAATTATTCAAAAACAAGTTGTAATGAAAATATCCTAAAATCCTCAGCTTTAGCTTGGTTGTATCAAATACTTGGTAAAACTCCAAAGTGGTAAATAACTTGGTTATTTTCTTTGTGGAGTACTAATCTTGTTTGCTTTGGCATGTAAAACCAAAGACACAGCTTATTTTTACTTAGTGTACACTTTTTTTAGAGTATCCCTTCCATGCAGTATTAAAGAGATTTATTACAGAAGCCAGGAGGCCACTCACAGAGCATGGACTGCTGTGTTTGGTGGTCCCAGAGGCAAAGTGTTCACCTAGACAGTTCTGGTCAGCACAAACAGTCTTAGTACTGACACCAAAGTCCTTGTAGAGTTCAGCAAATAGTGATTTGGGGGGAATGTGACACAGGTGACAGTCTCATGTTGCACTATATGCCTTAAGAAGAAAATAAAGATGCAGCTGGTCAAAGAACAGGTCTGCAAAATTACATTTGCTGCAGTGTGTAGGTGTGAGCAGCATAGTTAAGGCAAAAAGAAACACTACTGTGCTACTAGAGAAGAGATCATGTGCCTAGGTGAGCATTTCTCATTGTTTTGTGTGGTTTGAAGTGTCTTAGGATGAAGTAGAAAAATGGGAAGAACTCTAATTTCAATGTAGAAGTGTGGGGAGAAATTCATCACATAAGGTGCTGTAAGAGAAGAAAACTGAAAAAGGGGAGCCTGTTGGCTGTAGCAGGTAATTGAATTCCTTCAGGAGGGTACTGGAAAATTTTTAGACATGCACTGACTTGATTTGAAGGTGAAACCATTACCTAGTGCTGCATTTTTCTAGACTGGTCATCAGTTAATCATGTTTTCTTTCTGTCACTGCTTTTATTGCAACGTGTGGTGGTTAAAATCCAGGAGAAAGTGTAATGACATCTTAAGTTGCCTGTCTTTTCAGTTGCTTCTGTTAAAAGCAAGAATTTCTTTTTGTTGATGATGCCAACAGTTGATGTGCACAAGGTGACATTTTCAAAGTAAATCTTTAACAAATAAACCCACTTTTTTTTTTTTTTTTAATGTAACTTCTGGTGTAAATACCTGTCTTCCTGCTTTTTCTCTTGAGACTGTATTACAAGCAGTACTGGTTTTCTTAACGTGTGATTAGGTTTGTTGTAGAGGTTTTAAGAGCTAAATTTTGAGACACCAGTCTAAGATGAGATCAGCTGTCAAGGTGACTGGTTTACACCTGATGGTTCCTGACAATCCCTCAAACATTTCATGTGAACTTGTTTCTTCTCTGTCAGAACAAATCCCTTGACCACTGTTGTTGCTGAGTTGTCTTGGGAACTTAGTGCACATGGTGTGTGTTGAATGGAGATTTATTTTCAGGGTGTTGGTTTTCTTAGAAAACTCAAAGCTACAACAAATGGCCAAGTCTTCTGATTGAACTTCCAGATCTGACTGTCTTTTCAGGTGCTAATATGTAATGCTGGGTGTTCACTGAACTGTTTGTACATGATGCCACAGATTTATTTATCTCTTAGTGAGGATGTCAACCTCAAACAATTTAGCTATATTTATAGTTTTATAGCAGATTAAATAACTCCTCTGGATTCAAAAATTAAGATCAAATCACAGTTGATCATGATGACAATATAAATAGGGTAACAAAATTACCAGACCTTCCAGGAGGCTTCATCTCTTGTTCTTTATGGTTTAGTTGAAACCTATGAATCATAAAAGGTGGCCCAGCATTGCTCTTCTTCATAATTATTTCACTTTAAGGTTTTCTTAATTGTTGTGAGACAATCAGAAGATGCCTATCTCAGCAAACCTGATGGCACTGTTACCTCCTGGCTGCTCTCTCTGGGAAGTTCCAAATGCTTCTGCCATGGTGGATGCATCACCATTCCTGCTTGGGGCATCAGTAGTCTAGAGGTGGATTTTGCAATTTTGTCTGTGTCTGAAACTGCTGGTAATCTAATTGCTGGGTTCAGACAGGGAACTTGCCCCTTAGAAAAGCTTCCTTGGGGATAGACCTGAATGCATTTGAGTGTCTGAAAAACACAGGGGTTGGGTGGAGTACCATGGGAATTGTCTTGGGCCTTGCTGGATGGATATACAGCCTGTGAAAGGCCTCAGGAGGATTTGCCTTAAAAATACAAAAAGAAGACACCCATATTTAAATTTTTAGTCTGGTCCTCTGTGATCCTTTATCCCTCAAAAGAAACATGAGTTCTAAGTGAGTAAATCTTTCACTTGATGTCAGTTGTTCACCAAAAGAATTTTGGACATGACTATGATTTTTTCAAGCTAGACATCTTAAAAGGTACTTACCTAGACTATTGATTGCCCTGTCTGGAGCCTATGCTTTAAATCATAGGTGTTACATGCAGTAGCAGGTGCCAAGTGTAGTGGAGCAGGCCATTTTAGTGCACATCTTTGTCTTTGTTGAGTTGGGACAGGGTGAGTGTTTTTTCAGATGTTCTTCTTGGAGCTGGTGAACTTTGTCTGTTTATTCCTTTTGGAAGAAAGACCTCAAATGCTTTTAAGTAGCTCATGCAGAGAGAGATCATGCTTTTTCTGTGGTTACAACCTCAGGTGCTGGTAGCAAAGGTTTTTTCATTGGGCAGGCAGAGAGAGAAGCTTATGTTCCTGGGTAGATCTGTGCTACTTAAATTGCTCTCTGAAGTAAGGCAGTTTCCCTGGGGAGTCCTTTGCTTGTTTGTGAGGGGCTAAAGGTACAGCAAGAGACATTTTCTTCCCTGCTGCTTTCTTCACACCAGTCTACCTGAAGCAGAGCTGTGCTGGCTCTAAAGTTGTCATTAAGCTTCCTAAGAATACTTTTATTAACTGTAATTGTCTGTACAGTTTGACAAGATTAGCAAAGCATGGAGAGCACTTGCTACTGTTAGTTTTTTCTTTTGATGACAATGTTCTTTGGATTTGGCACAATCTGTCTGCTGCAAACTTCTGAAGTACAGTGAGGGCTTGGCAAGCAGTACAGCTCTGGCAGGAGGATGTTTGGGCCAAGGACTCGCAGCCAAGCTCTTACCTTTTTGCATAAGATTTTCTTTAATGGGAATGCAAAGGAGATGGGATTGAGGTTAAATAATTACTCCCTGATTGAGTGAACAGCCCCGAGGAAGGTGCTCATGTAATGAGTGTCCCTATTGTGCTGTGCTGAGACTGTGAGCAATCATCACACTGGGGCTGCCTCAGACCTGTGCTGAAAGGCACTACTGACTTGAATTTTACCTCAGACACACCAGAAATCCATGGCAGTCCAGCATATGGGACAATACTGTACTTCAGGCTGTCCAGCAGGACTTTGGACCTTCATGCCCAGGCACCATCCATTTGTACCAGTGAAATGGGAATTCTGTGTGGCCAAGTTCCCTTTTCCCATCCAAGCAGTGCATACTTTGTTTAAAGCCAATGGTGTAGCACCTCCTAGGGAATACTGTACATTTTACAGATTAATATCTGGTGGCTGGGTTCATCTTCTTGGAGCACTAGGCTATTTTTCTTCTCCTTCAGTTATTCCAGCATACTTCTCACTCGATTCCATACACAGCCCTTGCTGTCTGCAGCAACCTGTTTGTGCTGATGGCAAGTTTATTTTCCATTCCTTACACTCTTGGTGTGTCTGAGCAGGAGTAATAAGCTTAACAAGCTTAGACATCTCTGCTTTGTCCAGTGTTTGGTACTGTAATGGCAGCAATTGCTGAACAAATCATTCTGGATGTGGCTCTCTGGGACAGTGCAGCTGGAGGTGCTCAGCCTAGTCTATCTGCCCTACATTGTGGATTGCCATGGAGGGAAGTTTAGCTTGGGTAAGGAAAGCTCTGTAGCTGTGCCATGAGGTGAGCTTGCACAAATAAACCCTCCTTTTTATCAAGGCTGGCTTGAGCACCACACTGGTGGTTTGGCTCAGAGGTAGCTCAGGAGTCTTAGGTTTAAGCCTCTCCCCTCCATGCTGTCCCTGCACCAAAGCATGCATGGAATATCAGAATAATTTTGCTGCCAAAACCATTTAAAAAAACCCTAAAACCTGCAGCCTCTTGCTTTTTCACTAAAATTCATGGATATGGCCTTAAGCATACCTTTGATGCCAGGTGGTCTCCCTGCCAAACCTAAAGCTGGTTCCCAGTAAGGTCTTATGTGGTTATGCTTTCAATAAAGTGCCAGAAAGCTAAACCTTGGCAAGACTGTGCTTTAGGGTGATGATGAGGACAAGTTTAGGAAGAATGTTTTAGTCCTGGATAGGCATTGTAGGCACAGGTAGCCTAGAGACATTTTCTTCTAGACCTAAGTCGTAGGTTTGATTTATTTTGCCTCTTCCAAGGTAGTCTAATCTACCTTAAAACATAGATATTCTAAAGAATTCTTTGGATTTGTGCTTGATCTTTCCCATCTCCCAGGTTGTGGATTAGTTTCTTTTGGAAGCACGTGCCCCAGGCATTGCTGCTCTGCCTTGAGCCCAGTGGTGTGGCTGCAGAGGAAGAAGCCTGAAGAGGGTGGGAGGAGCCCTTCTCCTTCCCCCCTTTCCTGGTGACCTCTGCTTGTGTGTGTGTGCTCAGCTCTCTTCCTGCACATTTTGACCCGTGCTGGGATCCTATCAGAGAGGGCACTTGCAGTCAGGGATGAAGTCTTTGCTGGAAAAGATTTCTCACCTTAGTCTGCTTTTGGTGTTTGTTGGTAGGAATTGGCTCCTTTTACTCCGTGATTCAAAGCACCAGGGTTCATCTTCTCATGCCACTGGATGTTCCTGGGGAGAACCTCACTGCACACACCATTCTGGGGCCAAACCAGGTCCAGCTAACATTTCTTTGCAATTCAAAGAAAGTTTAAAAAGTGAGCAAAATGACCCCAGGTAACAAAAACATCAACTATATCTATCTCTGTCATGACTTTGTAAAGGCAAATGTGCTTAATCTCATCTCCTGTCTTTGTCACTTCTACCTAAGTCAGCTTGGAACTCCAGGCAAAGAAAATTAGTTTTACTTTAAAAGACCTAAGTTACTGTCTCCTCATTGCATGGCAGGATGAAACTTCTAGTTCTAGAATTTTGATTAATGCATTACATTTTAAGTTGTATCTGGAAATGGTCAAAGCTTTTCAGTAACCTGGAAAATACCTTAAAGGAAAGTAATTTTCCTATGTTTTTGTGGGAGCTTCTGTTTGTTTGGGTGGATTTTTGTTTGTTTCATTTTTCAGAAAATACAAACTTTTTTCAAACAGGCTGCAAGAAGGGTTTGTAAGGAGCAGAATTTTTTCGGTTTCAACCGACTTATTTGGAGAAGACAGGCAAGGTTTCAGGAACACAAGCTTCACTTAAATCTTGAAAAAAACCCCAGTGAATATAAAGCCAGGTCAAGTGTCAGTTAATAGCAATAAACAGCTTTATAATCCAGGGAAATGTTTGTTTATGGGAAAAATCTACCAAAAATCTAGTAACTTCATGATGACTCCAGGATTTTCTTGCCTTGGTATTAACTTCAAAAATTTGTGTGGAGGGAGCGTCCTTTCTTTGAGGCTATCTTTTTAGGTTTCTTTCTGTCTTTTGTCACATATTTCCAGTGGTGTGACTTCAGCCAGACAGTTTCCATAAGGAACATGATTCACTGGGTGATTTATGACATGCTTTGGGATGTGCCTTGGACTTCTTTTCCTGTTTGGGAGGAGGGACAGGCTGGATGTGGAGATGTATTGGAAGCCTTGGCTGCTGTTTCTGTGTCGTGGTTTGGTTCTGTTTCACGTCAGTGGATGTGAGGAAGGGCTTGTGCTTTTTGGAGTTCATGCCCTCCCTCTCCTTATCACTTCATATTAACCTCTCTCATAAAAGATATCACCTCTCCCTGCAAGACTTGCCTTTCCTGTATCCTTGGGCACTTGCAGATGCAGCAGCAACAGCGGGGATCTGTTGGATATGCAGTTCTTGTGGACCACATGTGTTTTTCTTTCATAAAGTACCTGGGGTTTACTGTGGGGCTGGAAATGACTGTGGGATGATGTGCCTTTTCCTGAGACAGTGTGGGATGCTTTTCTAAGCACGTTAAGGGTTTGTGCAATAGGATTGTTCCATGAATATATAATACAGGTTTGAACGTACTGACATGATACTTCAAAATCCACAAAAAAACACCCAAATAAAAATGTCTGAATAAGCTGTGAAACACAACCTCATGAATGAGAGAGAGGGAGAGCCTGGGCTAGCATTACATCTCCCATAGTCCCAAGAGAAAATGCTTTAGCAGCATAAAAATGACCACTCTTTCTCCTCTTTTCCTTCTGCTCCAGCTTTATAGGTAAAGTCTCTGTAGTGGGAAACATAGACTGTGTGCATCTTCACTGCAGTCAATGTTTAGTATAGATGTTTAGTGACAGGCACAAACTTGAGTCAAATGGTGAGAATTGGGATTGTTAAGAACAAACTTGTAGATGGCCATTTTTAAACAGTGACCTGGTTTGTGTTTTTTTTATTACCTACCATTGTATTTCTAGAGGGCTTTCCTTTACTCTCACCTAAGAATTTTTGTGCCCTCATCTTAAGAGGATATTTACACAAAAACCTGCTTGTGCCTATCTGGGAGAATGTTCCCTGTCCAACCTGGCCATGGACACTTCCAGGGATGGGGCAGCCTCAGCTTCTCTGGGCAACCTGTGCCAGGGCCTCATGACCTTTACAGGGAAGACTTTCTATTCTTCTTAATCTCTAATCTAAACCTGTTCTCTTTCACTTTGAAGCCATTCTCTCTTGTCTTATCACTACACGGCCCTTGTAAAAAGCCCTTCCCTGACTTTCTCATAGGCCCCCTTTAATTATTGAAATTATTGGGCTGAATTAGTTAAAAATACCTGCTTCCCACCCCTTTTAGCAAGTGGTTCTCTTCTGGATGTTGTGAGGAAGGTGAGGCCTGAATACAGACACATATTCTTAAACTTTGAGTTAGTAAAGTTAGAGAAAATTAAAAAGCATAGAAGAGGAAGGAAAAAAAAAACCCAAACTGTGCAGTGTTTGACGGGAAGCCAGTGTAACTGCCTTGAAACTGGAGTGGCATGCCTGAGTCAGTGAAGTATGAGCTAAGAACCTGGCAGAAGCCTTTTGCACAAAGGAAGGTGGAGAGAGTCTCTCAGGAAGCCTGTGCGCTGCTAAATGTGGCATGTTTGAACATGAGACTGACATCATTGTGAGTTCATAGTAGTGAAAGAACAAAGTATCAGCCACAAATTAGACTGACCTAATTTTTAAGTCACTTATAAAAACTTAATAGCACAGTATCTTGCTTGTGCAAGCTGTTTATTTCTATCCCAGCCTCTGACTGCTTCATTTAAACGACGAGTTAACCCTGTTAACTGTTGAAGGAGTTGTTCAGGAAGGTGGGGGGAGATGTTTGAGGGGTGCTGCAGACTTCCTTCCTTGGCTCTTTTTCTACTCTGACCTCAGTTTTCACATGAAGGAAGTGATTAAGGACCACCCATCGTATACCTTCATCCTTCAGGATCAGTTTCTGGAGGTAAAAACCTCAGGGCTGCTACCAAATCCCAACTGGTTCCTACTGGCTGCTCACATGCAGACTGGAAGTCTGTCTGAAAATTGCCAGAACACATGCCAATTGTATCAGCAGGAATTTATGTAGAATGAGTAAATTATTATAAAACTAATCAGTATTATTTATTGATGTGTCCATGATTGTTGACAAGGAACTGATGCTCCTTCCGTTGCTGAATACTTAAGAAATACAAGGATCTTGCAGTTTGCTGATGATAAACTTCTTTCCAAGTATTTTAGTTGGCTTGCATGCCCTGAAGTTGATCCATTCTGTTGATGTATTGCTTCAGTTATTGCAGAAATATATTAAGCTCTCCAGGCTTGGGATTACTTTGACAACAGTCAGTGCCTTTCTGGTTGCTTTTTAAAGGACTGTGTAAAACAGGACACCTCTACAGATTCTGAAGAAATGTAATATCTTATTTATAGATTTGTACAGAGCTGTGCATACATATAAGCACACATCAAATGGGATAATACTGGTGTATTTTCAGGGAGTATGTTTTGTTTCTCTTTGATATACAAAATTCTGTTACAAACCAAGAGAGGTTGCTAAAAAACGTTTCTTGTTGACCCTCGTCCTTGAGTAAGAAGCCAATCAGATAATAACGATGTCATTTACTCCCCTGCTTTGGTATTGGGCATTTTTTTCCCTTCAGAATTAAAAAAATCCTGATCCCTTTTGCTTCTTACCCACTACATAAAATGGTGGTCACATTTTGTCAGTTGTTCTTAAGGGGGATTGCTGTATTTTGTGGTTAGGTCACTTTTCATCCTCTACATCAGGCAGGAGCACCTGAAGGGAACCTACAAGAGATGTTACAAGGGCATGGAGTGACAGGACAAGGGGGAATGGCTCAGAGCTGACAGAGGGCAGGATGTGTTTAGGTATTAGGAAGAAATTCTTCCCTGTGAGGGTGGGAAGGCCCTGGCACAGGTTGCCCAGAGAAGCTGTGGCTGCCCCACCCCTGGCAGTGTCCAAGGCCAGGCTGGATGGGGCTCTGAGCAACCTGGGACAGTGAAAGGTGTCTCTGCCCATGGCAGGAGGGCTGAAGTGAAATGGTCTTTAAGGTCCCTTCCAACTTAAACCATTCTGTGATTCTGCTCCAGTGGTAATGTTTGTAGTGATGCAAGAGGTACAGCTGGGGAACAGAAGTCATCCTCCGCCCTACTTCTCCCATTGTACAGATGTATGTGGCTTCTCTTTTCAACCATGTGGTTGCCATGTTAGAAATGTGGCTTTGGCACTGCTGCAGGTCTGGTATAACATGATTCAAATGCAAAGTAACATTTGGGATCCTTTGCACAGAGCACATGACTGGGATCACAGCTTAGTGAGGTACCATGACTCTTGCTTCTGTTCCCAACTGAGGCCCTGTTGGTACCATCTTGTCAATTAAATTTATATTTGACAGCAATTTTAATAAGCAAGCCATCATAACTACCTTTGTGGGTAGAAATTAAGTATGAAAACATGTTCTGTTCCCAGAGTATGAGCTGTCAGTAGCCTTACACTATGGTGAGAGATTTGAATCACAATGATCTGGATCTAGGGGGTTGTTAATTTTTCTGTGCCTCATCTGCAAGTCAGCCATCACTCCATATCATAGCCTGAACCACTCACTACTGTGAACAGCCCAGAATGGGAGGCCTCTTAGCAGGATTACTGCAACTGTTTAATTTCTGGGAACGTATAACAACTTGATTTATTTCTGCCTGTTAATTGTGTACAGCCATTGCTGTACAGCATATTCCTCAAAGTGTCCTTTTCTACTCCCACTTCAAGATAGCTGGGCTGTACCATGCTTGTGGACTTGCTGTTTTCCACCATCTATTCTGTTTCCTTGCCATATAAATGTCATTTAAGGAGAAACCAAATTAAATTTAATGGCTGTAATGAGTAGAGCTGAGCTTACATATGTGTAATGTCAATGTTTTATTTGGCCCAGCCTCCCTGCTGAAGATGCTTCTGCATGCTTTTATCACTATGTAGCATACACTGGTGGCAATATTAATTTTGTTTAGAGCATGCAGAGGGCTTTTAAAATGAGTTTGACAACAGACTTAATGAACACTTGTATTAGGTATTTTTTTAAGCTTCTAGGTATTTCCCTGTACAGCTGACAGGACATGCATGCAGCGCAGTGCAGCACTGTATTTTCAAACACAAGCAGGAAGAAACAAAGTATTAATGTTGACAGTTAAAAAAAAAAAGGCAAAAATTCCTTCCAAACTTTCTCATGCCCTGATGTGAAGGGGTTGAATGTGCATGTTGCCTTCCGGGAGAACTGGTGTCATTTCCTCAAATGGGTGAAAGACCAGAACATTTTAACCCACGTTGTACCGTACCACGCAAGTAGTTTACAAGTCTGAGTTCTTAAAGGAGATTGACTCATTTTAGTCATTCAGTTTAATTTAAGAGTCAATAAAAAGTCTGCTGCAAGAAATTCATCCCTGCCTTGCCCAGAAGCTATTCTGATTAATTTCCCTAATAGAATTACCATCATTATCCTCTGTCTTTAATCCATCCTAGTCCTTGTTTGATGGTTTCAGATCCACCTTCTGTTTTTATCATACAGTGACCCCAAAGCAGATCAGAGTTGCCCTTTTTTAAATCTAGTTTTTGGCTCCTTATTTTAGGGCCATATTATTTGGATGTCTCCCCCTCAAAGGCTCTCTTTAGGCAGAATGCCTTATGTTTAAAAGTTTACTACTATCTGAAGAGTCTGAGGTCCCATCTTACCCCGTTTCATGGTAAACCTTTTAAAGAAGTAGCATGGACTATTACAGCAGCTGTGCTTGATGTTTATTTAGCACTACTCTTCAGAGCACTCCTCTTCTTAATCTGTTTCTCAGCAAAAAGATGACCACGTAAAATACAGAAGTCACTGTTTGTGTTGGTCTGCAGAGCTGCAGAACGTGCAGGAGAATCTCGTGTAGGAGATGGAAACCTTGGTGTGATGAAAGATGCTGCTCTAAAGCACCCGTGTCATGCAAATAGCAAAGATACACTGGAATTGCAACAGCTTGAGGATTTATGAATTAGTTCAACACCTTAAGTTTTTCATTGTCTTACTTTTGTTTTCTTTGTGCCTTTGAAAGCTACCATACAGTTGGTGGTAGAGGGTGGCAGGTGTGACAATTGGTCACAATTACATGATCAATCTTTGCTATTTGGTGTACAGGGCCAAAGTAGCACTTGTGATGTGTTTTGTGGGGATAGGCAACTGTCCTTCAGTTTCATTTGGTTTGTGAATTCATGTGTTATATGCTGTGGCTTTGGATTGGATCTCTTCAGACTTGGATTACATAGATAAGTGAAATAATTTTCTAACTTACTGTAAACTTTATAAGTTTTATACTGGATACTTCATACAAGATTCAATTTTTAGGAAAAAGAGGAAGGTGGTGAGGTCCTTAGAGGGATGCTGTCACATTTGACAATTCCATCTCTCCCTGACTTCTCTCTAGCTCGATTCTCCTCGCTCTCTGCTGTGGGAGGAATGCTCTGCGTGACCCCACTGGTTGGGTTTGTTTAGCTGCAGTTTAGGGAAGGGCTTGAGCAAGAGAGGAGAAAAAAAGGGTTCAGTTTTTAATTCTGGAAAATAGAAAAAGGTATTTAAATATGGCCTGGAGGACTTCTTATTTGCCAGAAGTAAGTATAAAGACAAGTTTATATCCTTCTGTAACTCACCCTAATTGAAAGGATGTATATTTCTTTTTCTATAGTCAGCAGAAAAATCCTGGCCTCAATGATGAAAGACTTTTTAAAAACTTTCTCCTAAGCACAAAGAGCTGAAGTTTCCACTTGAAACTTGGGTGGCTCATTCATATTTCACTTAATGGTAATATGGTATCCTCTCTCTCTCTCTCTCTTCCCCTCCTTACCACCAAGACTAAAGAGGAGGGGGGGATATAAAATGTTTCTGAAAATTACAGGAAATGTCTGTTCCTTAAACAGCTTTGCCAGGGAATTTCCAAATGTGCTTAATGCTTATGGCTGAAGTTGCAGCAGCTCAGTCTTCAATCATGAGTGGATCCTGTTCTTAAAATGTGACACCTCCTTCCTGTAAACTGTGTTGAAATTAAGTATGTGCTTTGTTTCTCATCTGCTCTTCAGCAAAATTAATCATTCCCTGTGGTGAAATGAGGGCTCTTGGGGGCTGCTTTAAACACTTGATTTACATGTATTTATTAAAGTGGGGAAAACAGAATATAGTGTTCTGAGGTGAGAGCTGGTTTCTTTGTAAGAACATCAGAGAGGTGAGGCTGGCAGAAGGAGTCATGGCATGGCATGGGTGGCACAGAGGGGCAGGTATTGGTGAATGTGAAGATTACCTGACAGCTTTTAGAGAGACTTCAGGAGCTGCACGTGAAGCACTAAGGAACAAAAGGGATGCTTTTGTTTCCTTGGGCTGTCACAAGGTGGTCTCACACCATAGGGCCCTGTCTCTAGGCAGAGCCTAATCAGGGCTGAGCATTAGTTTAGTGTTAATTTCTGGGATGAGATTAGAAAATGGGATAGCAACAAGTATGATGAGTAGGATGAGTTTTCTCTTTTTCTCTATTGCCTTCTGCCAGGCTTTTGCTACTGGACTGTGGGAAGGAGCAAGGGAGCTCTGCAGAGCCTCTTCTTGAGGCTCAGAAAGGAAGGAGAATCTGGAGAAGGTAGAAGGGAGGGGGGAAAAGAACTCGGCCCAATCTTCAACAGATCTTCTCATCCAGCTCTCTGCCCTGCTGCTCTCACATGCATATCACATGCTAATGATGGGAAGGGAGAGGATCTCCAGCCTGGGTCCTTCCAGGGGAAAACACAGGGTCCCAGTCAAGAGATGAGCCTAGTGAGCATGACCTGTTGTGGATCACAACCTCAGTATTTGTCTGAAGGGTTCTCACCCCATCTTCTACTGCTGCCATTTGCCTAAAGCCAGAGAGGTGATCCATTTCTGTAGTTCTGTTCCTTGTGGGATGCTGTGGGATTTCAGGCTGCTCACCTGAAATCCAGCCCTTTGCTGGGGTGGCTCTTAGTTGTCCTATCCTTTACTCCGTGCTTCAGAGCCACTCCTGGATTTCACAGCAAGGCACTGCCTGGCAATAATTTATTGTCAAGGTTTATATCACAGTGATTAAGGGAAGCTGTCATCTCTTGGCAGCCATGGTTTGAATCTTGGGTTTAGCTGCCCAGGAAACAGTTTTGGGACTGACGCTGATGTGTTTATTTTTGCTTCCTTGTGTAAAAGTTATAATTTAATTTGTTCCTGTTGGAACAGCAGGTGCTTTGAGTAGAAGTTGTGTGAGTATGACTCTGTGTAATGATGATAGTGATGCTAGTGTTACCAGTTTCTAGTGCTGGCTTTTTTAGAGTGTGGAGAGATTGGCTTAATTACACAAATGTCCTGTTTCATTGGTCTCTGTCCATACAAAACACAGCTGTATTGACACTTCTTGTGGCAATCTTTCACATTAATGAGTGCTCATCAAGAGATTGTGAATTTGTTTAATTCCATGCAAATGCATCACCTGTTAATGCTGAGTTATACCTTGGTTTTCTAGCAGTGAGATGTGTCAAAGAGTTTGGAAGGCTATCACTGGTTGTTTTTTTGTTTGTTTGGAGATTTTTAAGGCATCTCCAACTTTTTTTTTTTAAATTTCAAATTAAAGATAGATTTGCTGTGGTGGTTTTTTCTCTTTTCTTTTAGAAAATCAGTGTAGCATAACTTTCTGTTTTGGACCCCTTCCATGTAAATGAATGTCAGCATTCATAAATAACTTCTCACCTAGGTTTTCATGTGTTTGGGGGTGTTGTACAGCAAATGACTGCACTGAAAGTGTAAAATCCATTTCCTGGTTTGGATTGGGAGGTGCTTGTCTGGGGTTTTTTTGGTGTTTTTTAATCTTGTAATAAGGATTTTATTACTATTATTATTAATATTATTATTTCCTTATGTTTAGGTAATTCCTTCTGCTGGCCTTTTTATGTGGACCACCTTCTGTCCTGTTCAGCCCATATAAATTGTGACTTAAATGTAGGTGAGTAACAGCTTTTGACAAGAAATAATAATAAATTCATTAAAAATTCATACTGCAGAATTTTCAGTTGCTTTGACTTGGAGGTCATAGAGGGAGAATCATCTTTTAAAAATCCACTGATACTTTTCCTGGTTGTCTAGTGTCCCAGGCAATAGGAACCTAAAAATGTAATGTATTCTAGAATATGTTTGAAGTGGATTAAGTAATCTTTCATTCTGGTTGCCACAGACCTATACGCTGTGAACCTGCAGTAAAAAAGTATTTTGAAATGGAGAGAGCTTCTTGCTTGTATGGGTGGAGAGGGAGTCCCCAGATTAAGTCTGAGTCTCTTTTGAATAGAGTGATGTAACATACCAACAGCATGTTCTAATGCTTCCCATGAGGCCACGTTCTGCCAGTCACGTTTCCCTGTGGTCACACTTGATAAATGTTTGCTGTTTCACTGGGAAGGTCAAAGAGATTGGCCTCTTGGTGAAGTGATGATAAACCTGGCTTATTGCTTAGAGATGGTGATGGTGCATGGATGATGTTTGCAAGAACACTGCAGATGTTTGGGAGTTGTGCTGAGTGGGTCAGGAAAACATGGTGGTTTGGTGTGCTTTTTGGTTTTATTTAGAGGTAATGTAATACATTATTTCAAATATGACCATTTGTATGACAGGAAATATCTGTTATCAAAATGGAAGGCCCATTCCTCTTGCTGAGCTGTCTCAGAGTGCCAGAGGTAAAAATGTTGCTGAGCAATAGGTGTAGAAATAGAGTGAGCTTAAAGATCTTAACTGGACACTCTTTTATGCAGTGTGTTTGTGGGAGGTTGATTTCCTTTCTGACTCTCTCTGTGTCTGTTTTCAGACTGGTGAGCACAATGAAGCAGGGAGACTTTTTTTTAGAACTAGTAATCAAAGCTGAGTAATTAGTCCAGCAGCATGAAGGACAATAGAGTACTGAACAGAAAATCCACCTTCATCTATTTTTTTCCAATGCATTACACTTGCCTTTCTCATGGTTGTACAGTGTGTAATCTAAAATGCATGTGGCTGGTGTTTCTACAAGGAAGAGAAAATTAACACTATGCCTTTTGAGTGCACATGTAGATCAAAGTACAGATGTAGGAGAAGAGGGAGCACCCACAGATAACCAAAGGAAAACAGGATGAAATTTTTTAAACTGCTTCTTTTTTATGAACATGGTACATGAGTGGCATTAAAAAAAAATTAAAACCTATGTGTGTCTATTTAAGTGACTTTTTGTGCTGCTGTCCAGTCTTGAACCAAAGTGGAGCAAGCTCAGAGGATGGTGGAAAGTGTCTGTTCTTCAACCTCCCTGCCAGGAAGCATGAGGAAATGATGTGTTTATGAGATAGTGACACTTATTTGAATCATCTGAAAAGCCCAAGACACCCTAATTCCCCCGAGTTAAGGGAATGACATGAGCCCTTGTTAACAGAGCTCTTTGAATTGACAAGCATTTGTTATCTCAGTCCTCTGTGTTCTGCACAATAGCAGGTAAATACATATGCTCCTCTAACTTCAGCTAATGTTTTTTTTCCCCAGACTTTGCACTGTATTACACAGTTATCTCTGGAATTTACTGCTTTGCTTGCTGAATTCAAAAGAACAGCTATTCCTCACTTTCAATTAAAAATTGAATTTCCCTTGTGCTCCATAGACACTCTGTGTTTCTGGCTACTGAGCAGCATCTTGGGCAAGGGCCGGACCTTTCTCACTTAGTCTCTCGTAGCACTGGGAAAAGGAACCATCCAGAACACAATTTATTTCCATCCTTTTGAGGCTGGTGAGGGAATGCTGTGCCTGTCCTAGGTGTTGGCAGAGGGGAAAAGGTTCTTGCAGGAGTAGGAATTCACCCTGTGGTCCCTGGATTTGGAGTTCCTCTCTCGTTTGTGTAGGTTTGCTTGTCCAGTACCACGTGTGGCTGTGGTAACAGGGACTGGTGCTGATGGTGTTGGCACCAGCTATTGAACCACCCCCAGTAACACAGAAGCCAAACACCCCTTTTGTAACAGCCAACAGTAACAGTGTCTTGCAGTTTGGGATGTTCTACATTTGCATTTTAATTCAGCTTTTCGATTTTACAATGGTGCCCACCCTAAGAACCATGAAAAGGACTCCAGGGGACAATAATGTTTTTTCTCATAGGTACATGTGTTTGCTGTAAAAAGTAGAAAAATACGTGGTATAAAAAACCCAACTCCTTCAGTTGTCTCAGCTGAGCTCATAAAGGCTGCCCCACCAGGACCTTGTTCAGGGGCTGTAAAGTGATTTTGTAGGTGTTTTGCATGACGTGTGTGGGAGCACTTGCTGCAGGCTCCTGACAAAGCTGGCATTAGTGACGTAGCCACGCATTTATGACAGCAAGGTTCAACTTCAAGGTTATCATCTCCCACGAGGCAAGAAGTCTTTCAGAGATTGTAGCAAGGCTTTGAGAAGCTCTTTGCTCATTCCTTAGCTGGGGTAGAATTAGAGACTCTTGTTGTGAGAATTGTTTTAAAATATATTCCTAACACATCTGCCTCTCAGCCCCAGAAGTATTTTAAAAAAGTGTAGATGTGGAGCTTAGGGACATGGCTTAGTGGTGGACTTGGCAATGTTACTTTAACAGTTGGACTCAATGGACTTGGAGGTCTTTTCCAACCTAAATAATTCTGTGACTCTAAACCAAAGCCAAAACCTGAGAACTCAAACAATCATCCTGTTGTGATGGAAAGGAATTGGTTGGAGTCAAAGTGATAGCAGTAGAAATTAGGAGTGCACAGAAAATGTGAGTTATTGTGACTGAAAAACCAAACACAGCCACGTAACTGAAAGTGTGGCACTTGCTTATTTCACTGCGTCTCAGCCACTTGGGGTGGGGACAGGAATCCCTGAAGCAAGAGATCCTGTAGTTCTGTGGCAATATTAAACATACATGTGAACATTAGCAATCCACTGTTGTTTGTGTGCAAGCTAGTAGAAGGATTGTTGGTTTGGTTCTTACTTGGTTCTTATAGTTCCAGGAACAGAGAGAATTAAAAGAAAAACCTGTACTTCATAAAAATGTTGGTTCTCCCCTGCACCACTGAGATGTTCCTGTCAAAGCAGAACTTCAGTTGCAATAACTTGAGGTGATGTTACTGTTGAGTTTATTGCTTTCAAGCCATGGGCAGAATCCTTTCAAGGTACTTGTATGTTAAGGTAATAGGGCTGTTTAAAAGGATTCTTGACTGAAGCCCACTTGCCAATATGTTCTTTACATGCTCTTTACCCTGTCACCCTGTCACTAATTGGAGTTCTTCACAAGACTCTTCTGAAACAAACTTCTGTTGTAGGAAAGACAAGGCTGAAACAGCAAACAGTAAGCTTTTCAAGATAAAGAAGCATACCCAAACTGAAAGTTGCAAATTCAAGATTAAGTATTTCTAACAGCATCCGTTTTAGAGTTCTGAACTTTCTCAGCTGCTTTATTTTCCTGTTATTACTTGGACTTTAAGTCAGCAATTTATCCATCAAAACAAACTGTCTAGCTCACGAACAAACTGTCTGGCTTACAAAGGAGCTGGAGCCAATTCCCACTAGAGCCAGTGGAAAAGTTTTCATTGAGTTCAGTGGATTTGGTGTCTGGCAACCTTTGATGTGAATAAAAGAGAATCAAAATTTGTGACGGGACATGTTAGGAGAAATTTTAAAAATTGCAGAATACTATTTTCTGAAGGGGGAAAAATGGACATGACTATCAAAATTCCTTCTTTTTCCCCCTTGCAAAATGTCATTTTGATAATCAGTTGTCTTTTGATACCTTCCTGAGACTAGTGTTTAATGACTGCTTTTTGAGGGAGAGCACGCCTGCCAACTGGGTTCTTTAAAATATTTAATGAAAATTTGGTATAGTATATTTTCCAATATTTTTACTGTAGTTTAGAGCAACATGCATTTCACTGCTGTGTGCTTCTGTTTATCTGGACAAGCTTAACAGCACTGTCACAACAGCACTAAATCAGGACAAATGGAAAATCACATCTTGTCAACCTAATGTCTGTCTGTGTGGAAGCTGATGTTTTTCTTGTATTGCCTCATGAAACAACTTCAGTTTCCTCTTTTGGGTTGTTCAGGTAAAGTTTGTACTTTTTGCAGGATTTATTTTGTTTAAGATTGTGTGAATGTAGACTTGTACAATATGTCTGAAGAGTAAAACATCTTTGGACCTGGGATTTCCCACTGCTAAATTCAACTGGCCTGTTGGTATAACAGGACTTTTAATATAAACCTATCAATAGTTTGAATTCATTGCTTCTCTTGCAATTAAGGTAAAAAACAAACAAACATTTCAAACGGGAGCAGCAAGTCAACACTATAAAATGAGTTCAAATGTGAGCTAAATCCCTGAAGGGGATGGCTCCTTTCTGAGGAGTGATCCTGAGGAGGATTTGTGCCATCAACACCCACGTGTTTTGGGAGACTCTGAGGAGCCTAAGGATCACGTCTCTGATTTTAGAGAAGTATAGAAATTGTTTCAGAGATTATTTAGCATGAGTGCTGGGAGTTACACACCTCACATAAGCATCACACAGCTCCAGGAAGAGCAGAAGAGTGCTCACTGCTTTACCTTCCAGTAGTGTGAGACCTCATCCATCTCTGGTGATTAATTCAAATAAAATGCTTGTGTTCTGATGTGGCAGCTTGTCCTGGTTTCTATTCAAGCATTTCCTTCAGAGAGATGGATGTAAGTTCCATCCTTTCTTTGGTGTAGTTTCAGTTCCCCAAGTTGCAGTGCTGTTTTGTGAAATATTTTCCAAGCCATTAAACTTTAAAAATGTTTAATGTTTAAAATGTTGAAGTGTTTTAAAAACAAATTTTACATCTCACTAAGTGGTGCAGTGCTGAAATGCATTTAAATAGTTTTGCTATTGAAAGGAATACCATGATTTAGGGCAGTATCTCTTAATTATGTTCTAACAAAGTCTTGCGAAGAGGCAGAGCTAGTGGCAACAAAAGTCTGCAATTAAGGCAGGGTATGTTGCCTGAAATACAAGATAATTGTCCAGGCAAGATCGTTGGAATGGATTCAGAGCCTGTAGTTGCCAATGCTCTCTCTAGGTGTTTGGCACAGCCAGCAGAGAGGAGAACTCCTCAGGAATGTGTTTATTACATGGTGTGGCCCACTGTGCAGCTAAGACTCAGAGCTGAATGTTTTGTTCTGCAAAATTTCATAGCCTCATCTGGTTTGTGTTTTTTGTGTTTTTTTCATCTTCCCCTTCTTCCAGGCTCTCAGTCTGGTGTAAAGCTGATGGGTGGGAGCAAAGGTAAAGAATGATGTAATGCAGCAGCAGCCAGAAAGCATCTTTTGTGTGAATTGTGAAATGGCCACTCCGTAGTCATCTCCCCATGAATCAGACGTGAGGGGCTGCTTTGTGGAGCCAACCCTTTGTACATCAACTGGAAGCAGGAGGAGATATTCAGTCCAAGAGCTCTTTCTGAACATGGAATTAACTTTTCTTTTGCCAGTCACTACCAGCATGACCTCATACACTTGTAGCACAATGGTGTGGCTAAGCCTTTGAGTACACAGCCATTACATCACCGCAGCAAATTAGAGAGGGAGGTGGGGAAAGAGGCCTCCTTGTTGTCATGGCCCATGAGATGATCAGGACCCAACTCATGGTGGCTGAGAAGTTGGTGGCTTTGCTGGAGAGTGGCACAGAGAAGCTGCTGCTGATTGACAGCAGGCCCTTTGTGGAATACAACACCTCCCACGTCCTGGATGCCATCAACATCAACTGCTCCAAGCTCATGAAGCGCCGGCTGCAGCAGGACAAAGTTTTGATCACAGAGCTCATTCAGCATTCAGCAAAACACAAGGTAGGGGTCGTTTTCCTCTTATTTCTTGTATTTGTTTAAAGGAGTGGCTGGAAAGCAACTTGTAATAATTTTTCTTTAGGTATTTCATTAAATAAAAAAAAAGAAAAACAAACCAAACAACCAAAACCCAACAAGATTAAAGGACTGAGTTTAACTCAGCTGTTACCTGATTGAAGAGAGTATTGGTTACTACTGAGTTTATTGTTGGGACTCTTTGTAGAATCAGGGACAGAGTTAAGGGGAGGGGTTTAGAAATTACTCAGAAAGAATGTTCTCAGGGTTCTTGTGTGTCTTGCAAAGCACACCCTCTCAAATGTATGTAATTAAGGCAGGAAACGTTCTCTCCTAAACTCTGAAGGATTCTTGGGGGTCTGTGGTGGTGGGGCTTGCTTAGCAAAATTCATTTGCTTTGCAAAGAAATTGCCTCTTTGTCAGTCCTGGCTCCTACAGTTTAAAGGGCTTTTCATGGGGGCAGTTTGATGAATTTTGGAGTTTGTTTTGTGGTTTGTTTATTTGGGAGGAGGGGTGTGGTTTTCTCCAGTGTTATCAGTGAAAAGAAAACAGCTATGCTGTTTAAAATACATGTGTATCTCTGCGTGTGTTTGGAGGGGCTATTGGGGATTTTTTATCCATTGATATTTGTTTCATGTGTTTTGGGTACAAAAATAATCTACTATGTTCTTGCTTTGACATGTTAAAAAATGAAGCTTTTTCTTTTTTATTATATAAAGCATATTTTATATATAAAGTTGTGCAGGTAACCAAAGTGTGTGTGGCTTAGAGGCAGTTTAAGGTCTTTTTACTGCTTTTTTACAAAACCCCAGAAGCAGAAAGTAAGGCAGGGCCACCTTCTAAAAGGCTCAGCTTTTAAACAAATCCACCAGCCTAGCTGAAGGTAGAGCAATTCACAAGTGACAGAAAATTACCAAATGATAGAAATTTGTGGAGTGGGCTTTAACTTGCAGCCAATAATCAATTTACAAACTCTCCGGGGAATGAAATCTGAGAGACTTATGAAGTATAAAATAAAAACTGTTTAGTGAACAGGTGCATAAGAAATCTATATATCTGAACTGCTTATATAAATATGTGGGAAATACATGGGAATCCTGATGGAGGTGATAATGTGGTGCTTTTAATCATTGTCCTCCTTCCTGTGGAGGAGAACTTTACTCTGAGTTCCTTGTGTTTCAGATTGAAATTGACTGCAAGCAGGAAGTGGTGGTGTATGACCAAAGCTCTAAAGATGTGACCTCTCTCTCATCTGACTGCTTTCTTACTGTGCTCCTGGGCAAACTGGAGAAGAATTTCAGCTCTGTGTATCTGCTGTCAGGTAAGATGTAACAAAAGAAACTCCTTTCACGTGACATGTACCAAAAGAAACCTCTGAAACACTTGAATAAAGAGAAGAAAGAAACCTGTACAGTTTTGCAAGTGCTGGTATAAACTTCAGTTATAGCAGAGACTTTTCTGTAGTTCTTTTTTGCATATAGTGACACTCATAATACATGCAGTGCTTAGAAATTGCATCTTACAGGGGATATATTACACTATTACTCTGTGTAAATAGAAATGGAGCAATGCTGAAATTTTTTAGATGCATATGACTTCTACTTTAGGGTCAAAAAATAGTAAAAGAATTGGGCTTCCCTGTTTTTTAAGTATTGTACATGGTAGGAAGAAAATCTCTTCCTTACTGACTTGGTAATTACTAAAATAAGAACAAAGGAAATGATCTCCCAGAGTTACGGAGATTAGTTTGTGTGACATTTGAAACTTCAGCTCCTTAAGTGATAGCACTTTATTTAGGTCTTTTCTTTCACCCTCCATTTTTTGTTTTGTTGGTTTGTTTGTTTGTTTGTTTGGGGTGTTTTGGGGTTTTTTTTGGTATTGTTTTTGGAGTTTTTTTTATTTTAAATACCAGGTCAAAGTGGCTATAGAAGTTCAATTCCTTACAATACAGGATTTGCTGGTCTCTCAGCATGTGCTCGTGTCATTATTTCTGTCATGGAGCAGTAGACAATGTTCACAAGAAGGAGCAAGGAGAGGAGTGGAGTAGATCCAAGGCTGTAAGAAAAGGGAATGATGAATCTAAATAGGAAATCCATTGCAGTGACTGGATCAGTGATCTAATGCAGTGTACACCTGGTGTCTGAGAACTGCTGAAACACGGGGGCTGAATAATGGGGAGAGAAAGGAAATAACTCCAGGGAGATGCTTCCTCTTAGCAACAGGGTTTCCCTACAGTTTGTAGTGACTTCAGATGACAGTGAGAGGTTGTGGTACTGAGAGGACTTTTCTCAACTTGTTTTCAAAGTGATTACAGAGGAAGTGAATATTTTCTGCACTTAGACATGAATTTGGTGCTCATGTGAGCTTTACTTACAGTAAGCCAAGTGGGTTTTCCTTTGGCTAAGGTTGGTGATTTTTTCTTTGCTGTCTAGGTGAGAATTACACCTGTGGGTGGTGGGCTACAGTATTAGATTAAGTAACTCTTCTTACATATGAGCCACCAAGAATTGTGTGATGTGTAGGCACAGGAAATGCTTAATGCAAAAGTGCTGAAATAAGTGGTTAATACTCTCTTAAACTGAAAATTGTTATTTGAAAAATAAGCCAGTCTAGAAACAGTTTGTATCTCCTCAGAAATCCTTTTATTATTCGAATTCCCAAGTCTGTTCTGCTGTCCTGAGGGTTTTTTTAATAATCTGAAGCAGATTACATCTCTAGGCAGGAATCAGACTATCCTCAACTTAATTTCCATGATAGAAACAGCTCTCTTACCACTGAGAATCAGACCTCATGGCAGGGAGATGTTGGGGAGGGGCCAAGCACAGAAAAGTATCATGAACTTCCCTTCCTCTACCTTGTTCCTCACTTGTGTGAGACATGGCTTTGATCTTCTGTCTCATCTGCTGGACCCTCTGAAAGAAGAGCTCAGAGTCTCCACTCTCAGACTTGCCTGTGGCTCTCAGAGGAATGGACAGGACCAGGAAGGGAGTGTTCCCAGCTCCCCAGTGCATCATCTGGGCAGTCACCAGTTGTGTGTATCTCAATGATGCTGGGAGAAATGGTTTTGTTCTTTTCGTTTCCAGTATGTGGAAACTGTTGTCTGTTCAAGATGAAAATGTTACCTAAACCACAAGCAAGATGGGAGTGCACATGAGCTGAGGTGGACTTAGCCACACACAGCTGGTAAGGGTTAGTTTGGGGAATCTAATGTGTCAAAATCCTTCTTATAAAAATCAGGACTTTTATTTTAGCGCATCATGTGGCAAATATAAGGTTTGAGAATTTCCTCTTGTATTTGTTTACATAGCTAGGATGGGGATATTTATGAATGCAGAAACAACTGATGGCTTTAAAACCAGTGGAAGAGGAGGATAAGGAAAAAAGGGAAATGTAAGGAAATTATTTACTACTGATCTATTACAGTTAAGTGCTTATTTTTTGACATCTGTTAAAAATCTAGTTACTCAATGCACACACAAGACACCTTTTAGGATGTGGGGTGAAGGAGGATTGGGTAGATTCAGTCTTACAGAAAGCTCCTTGCAGTTTATTGATATGTGGCTGTAGGAAACTAGATAAAATATGTTGTCTCAGCAAGCTGATGACGAACTCTCATAAATGTTTATGGCCCATAATGAGGGCAGGGGTCAGTGTACTGTGTAAAAAGAAAAACCTTTGGACTTGAGTTTTCCCTGTGCCACTAAATCTGGTTTATTTAAAATAGCGACCTTAAATAAACATTTCGGGGTAGGAAAATATTTTTTTGTTGGGATAGAATAAGGAGCAATTAATGAATATCTGAAATTCTTGCCTCTGTTCTTGTTGAAACCCCCCATTACTGAGCACTGGGTGAGGTGGTTTTTTATTTAGGTTGTGCATGAAGGTGTGCTCTGCCCTGGAGGTTTTTTTTCATTGAAGTAACTATTGTAAAGACCTCAAAGGAACTCTTACCAATTAGTTTAAGATCTTGATATAGCTTCACAAAAATATTTATAATCTGTTGAGGAATGTTTTCAGGAATTAAATATTCCATTTGGTTCTTAATTTTAATAGTGCACAAAATACTGAAATGTGGACACCAAGGGCTTAATTCTATTCCCATCGTGGCATCTATTCCTCTGAATTAAGTGACATTTAAACACAGGGATGTCACTTGATTCCTTCTCATATGTTGAGAATTGGATTTACTTGCAATGGAGTCCTTTTCCTAGTTAATAGTGTTATGATTTTCCTGCTTGCTCTGCAGAAACAGTTAGGAGATACTAGTGATTTTTGCTGGAATGATCATTATTAAGGCAGTAAACATCAAGAGTCTGGATTAAATTCTATTCCACTATGTGAATGGAAGCATTAGTATTCTACTTTCCTTAAATACTTGCTCTCCCCTGAATTTAATCTGGCTTAGTTCTACTCATGCAAGCACAGATGTCTTCATGACAGCTGCCTTTCAAATGTTTCCTGTGAAGAAGGTGAAGCACAGCTTTTTATTTTGTGTTGATTTTTTAAATCTTTATTTTTCTTTTGTTCAGAGCACTTTATCTAAAGGGAAGGCTTTCTGAAAAACGGGAAAAAAACCAAAACAAAACCCTTCTGTATATACAAACTGTCATTAAAAATTGTGATAGCCTAACACTGAAACACTGTATGCCTCCCTCTCAGAACAATGGTTGGTAGGGAATAGCCTTCTAAATCTCTTGCTTCCCTTCTGGCTATGAAAAATATCAGCAGTAATGTGATGGTGGAGTCTCCCTTCACTAGAGCTCTCTGACAAACCCCTGCAGAGCACAAAGGAGTAATAAGGAGAAATAAATAAATAAATAAATGGGATTTTATTCAGTGACAAATGTTGGGGTCATACACAGTGGACAGTGAAGGGTGTCTTAGGCAGAGTGAGTTCAGTGAGATTGGACAAAGGAAACAAAGCAGTGAGTGATTACCCAGGGAGTGTGAAAAAAGGTATGTTATTGTGAAACTTCCCCATTCCTTGTTGCCCCCTGACCTGTCCCTCACCTGACAAGGTGTGTGTACCAAGTGTGAGACTTGCATGGAGGATCTGAGGAGAAGGAAGCAAGTCAGGAACTCTTCTTCAGTCTTCTTTATCCTGCCATTCATTTTAGAAATATTTGAAACTGGAAGCATTTAAAGAAATATTTAGTGTAAAAATACTGAAGTGTGTCTAGGGTACATTCACCATTGTGTTGTCTTACTTGCCTAAAGAAAAGCTAAATAAGAAAAGCCCAGGGCCTTCTCCCTGCTTTATCTCCAGAAGAAGCATTCCTTGTGGCAGAGGAGCAGGAAATCTGAAGAATATTCTCTTGTAGGTAGAGCTGGTCATTTCCATGTGCTGAAGGGAGTAGGGCTGTGAGACAGGGCTGGATTCCCAGTTTCTGCAGTCCCCTGTGTCAGGTAAGGGGCTGCCATGTGGTTCAGTGTGGTCTGAAAGAAAGTACAAGATTTGATAAAGTCCTGGCAAACATCCTGACACCTTTTAACATTTGGATTTGGAGCTTTATAACTTTCAGTCGTGGATGTTCTGTTTCCTACATAGAAGTCTTTGCAGAGTACCCCAGCACACCTTAAAATGGTGGTGTCACCAATTAAAATAATCAGGGTATCAGCAAATTGAAATAAGTATAGTGACAATGAGCTGTTAAATACCCTGCCAGCGTTTGGAGGAGGAGAGATTGTTGCACCATGATGCCAGCTTTCCTAATATTCCAACCAGTTGATTCCATTAGAAGGAAAGCCTCTACTGAGAGAGGTAAAAATCTTGCTGAGGGAATGCAGTATTCCCCAGGTGGTCCCATAACCCATGGAGTACAGCCAGTGTTGGTGGGGAGGAGATGAGAGTGGGAGAGGAGCTTAGCTCTGAATCACTCCCTTGAAAAGTCTCCCTCTCCATCAATGTTTAAGAGAGCTCAGAAAAGCTAGTACCCTTGGCTACAGCCAGACCTCTGTGAATATCCTCCCACCCTCTGTACTTAAAATGCAATTTTCAGTGTTCATTTAGTGCCATAATTGTTTTAAGCACTTGAAGAATGGGAGTAGGGTTTATTACTTTCATATGTGCATCCACTTGCTGTCTTTTGAGGAGAGCAAGGTTTGGCTAGAGCAGAGCTCACATAACATTTCTCAAACCCAAGAATAACTTGTTAAGTTTGCTTTTGTTTTGGATACCTCTGCATGCTTGTGAAATTTAATTGACTGAAATGACGGTGAAGGTGTTTTGGGTTTTTTTTTTCCCTTAAAGGCAAAAAGGGCGAGTGTGGGTGTCCATCTCTGCTCTTTGTACTTGCTGTGCCACTTGGAATATGGCACTTGGGTGGGATGGAGAGCTTGATCCCATTCTCACACGTCTCCCCTTCCTTGTTTGCTTAACCTGCCTATTAACCTTGTCTTAGCAAAGGCAAGAAACCCTCCAGGGCCAAGAACTTCCCCTTGCTACTGTGCTTGTAAAACACCTGGAATAACGGGGCCGGAATATTTCCGAACGCCACCAGAATAAAAGCCACCCCTGGCTTTCCCAGCCTGTGAAACCCTGGATGCTGTGGAAGGACTCCCCATGGCTGAGGATGGGAGGACAGGAATGGGCTGGGAGCCCTCTCTCGACAGGGCTCTCCAGCCTGAGCTTATGTAATGGAAAATGGCACGGGTCCCTGCGGAGCCGAGCTGGAATGCGGGAATTGTAACGGCCTGGGGAGGTCTGCAGCTCGTTTAAACAGAGTGGAAACATTGCAGATTCATAAAACTTGTGAGTCAGAAAGTTTACAGCTTTCCTTCCTTACGGCAAGGGAAAAAAAAAAATCTATACTGCAGCTTTTAGATAAACACGTTAATGTTCCATGGGAAAGAGCACCAAGAGCCTCTGAGGCAAAGCAAACGTAAAACTTCGGGCCTTGTATATTTTGTCTTTGCTCTAGTGCTGTTTGATTTATTTTTTTAGCCTAGCTTTTGGTGATGTTACCTTACTGGCCTGGCACTAATCAGTATTTACAGTAACAAATTCTAAATTGCTATTTAGAAGAGGAGAAAAAAGCCCCAAAAGCTAAATATGAGTTACTCCACTGCATACCTTTGGTGAATACAGGCATTTGGTGAGGCTTACTTAGAATGAGAGGGCCTAAATATTATGTTTTAGAGGTAGTTGCAAATTTTCCTGCTTTTTTTATTCTTTATTTCCTTTAAAAGGGAAAATTAAATGAAAAAGGGAAAGAAAAAAAAAAGTATAGCAATATTCCTTTTTAAAAAGGGATAGCAATATAATATTTCTTAATATGTGGTTATATAAAATTATGAATAATTGGTGCCCTTAATGAAGAAGCAAATTCTGGATTTAATAAAGGTGGAATTGTCTGTTAAATCCATAAGCTTCAAAGTCTCCTTTTTGCAATGCTGGCTTAGCACATGCACGTAGTCTTTGGTTTTCTGATTCATCACTTGGGTTTCAGACCTTTTGCACTCCCTGCTTTAAAGTAATGGGTTTTGATGCTGAATTAACACTGATGTACTGGCAGACAATTAGGTCTTGTGGGAAAAGGAAGGAAGTAGCTTCTAGTCTGTTTTCAAGAATTCATTGAAGAAAAGCAGTTTCTCCTTTTGGCTTTTTCAGAACTGTCAGAATCCAAAGCAGGGGGGAAAGGAGCAGTATCAGACTTGAATGGCACTTCAGAAAAATGCCAGATTTTGCTCTGTTACCAGTGTGCCTTCTCTGTGGTCTTTTCCAGCAGACACCATGTGAAAAAAGGACACATCCACTGTCTCTTACATCTCCATCAGGAGCAGCAGACAGGATCTTTCTGTGCCTCCTGGCTGAGGCACATGGAGCTGCAGGGCCAGCTGGAGCTGCAGGGATGTTGTATCAAACACTTTCTAGGCTTTTCTCAGCCTGGAGTTTTAGGGAAGCCAAGCTCTTGGGAGTTGCCATGTTGTCTGTGTCTCTGCTGTCACCCACAAAAGATGTTTCAAAAGCTCGTTGGTCAGCTTCAATAAGGCTTGACAAAAGGAATAATTAAATGAAAAAAATAATGGAAGTTCTTGTGAGCTGTATGAAATGAGCAGTGGTACAGTGCAGACCCTCAAATTGGCATCTCTCCCTGAAAAGCTGAGCTGGGAGTGGATTTGCTGGTGTGACCAAGCACCTCAGGGAGCCCAGTCTGGAAGTTCTCAAGGATCTGCTGTGAGCTGGGCACTGGTGGCAGGTGGGATTCCTTGGTTCTGCAGCCCCTCAGTTACCTGCATGAAAAACCTGTTTATGTAGCCTGAAAATGGAAAGCTGCTCCTCTGGTCTTTGGGGTTGGTCTCTGTTAGTTGGAAAAGGTGCCAGAGACTTTCATCTTGGGCACCAGCTCCTCTCCATCTGAATCTCCTCTCCCCTCTGCCTTGGCCACACTGCCAGGCTCTGGGGCTCAGAAGGAATTGCTGGGGTTCTCCATTGACCTGTAGCTGGTCAGGCACACTGCAGACGTGTGGAGTGATGAAAACACCTATTTTCTCACCTTTTTCTCATTCCAAGTTAGGTTTCATGGCTGCATTTACAAAGAAATAGTTCAGAATCCTCATGATACAAATGCACTGTCAGCTTGTTTCTACACTTTTAACTGTTAGGATTTGTGTGTGCATGGAGCTCTCACCTTTGTAGGAGTTGTCTCTGTACTTGGGCAGTTACACAGAAAAAACAAGTCACACCTAATGGTAAGGTCCCCTATTTTCATCTTTCCCTTTCCTTGCAGAGCTGTGAGAAAACTCAGAGTTGCACCTCAGCTGTTGCTCTTCAGTTTCACTCCCAAACTTAACCCACCTTATCTCTGAAGCACAGTCAGATCTCTGTTCCTTTATGTGCTTTGTCAGTATGCACATGCCTGATGAGCAAGAGCAGCTCTCTCTGGATGATTAAGGATAAAAATTCTGGTGCACATCTCTGCAGACACTTGAGGATGAAAAGGAACTACAGAATTGGCTGTTTCAACAGTAATGTTATGAGCAACTATAAAGAGAGATTAGGATTGCCTCCTGATTGAAATTTTTTTCCTGTGTGTTAGAAATATGTGTAAGTTGAGAGATAGCATGGATGTGTGAGGGAGCATCTGTGGTCTGTGATGTGAATGAAGAACAATTCTTGCATTTTGAAAACAGATTTTTTAATAACTGATGCTTCTATTTAACCTTTTTGCTCTTCCCTGGGCCAAATTAGTAATTAGTATGTTCCCTGTGAATTTGTCTTGTCTAATTATGGTGACATCTTTGAATGGTTTGACATTCCATTGAAGGAAATATAAAGACCAGGAGGAAGAAGAGAAACCAGTGTTAACATGGAATGAATGTAAGAACCATCCACCTGTCCTGTTATGGTGTCATTTAACTGGAAAGGTTTTATTAAATATTGGATAAAAACAATGAAAAATTATCTGCACTTCCCAACTGTGCACTAAATGTTCAAATCAAGACCTTTGGGCTTAGCTGATCTTTCATTTGCAAACCTGCAGAGTGATTTGCAGAGCTCTGTCCCTGATTGCAGCAGGGCAGCACTGGAATATTCCTGCTCTGTTTCCACAGCACACAGAGAAATGAGCTGCTGTAACTGCTTGTGCTTCTCAGGAGTCATTCCTCTGGATTAATTTATGATTTGTGTTTAGTGGCAGTTAAACTAAGTAGTCAGAAGGATCTGGATGGATTCCATTCCCTCAGTGAAAGGAAGCTCTTCCCAAATCAACAATATTTCTCTATGATTTGTTGCCTCCTGATCCCATATTCTTTCCCTGCTTCTTCCTGTTTCTCACAGAGTTAATTGGGAGTTCTGTTTATGTAAGGACTTATGCAGTGAATCTATAAGGAGGAATAACTTCTACTGCAGAATTTTCCTGAAACCTTTTTTATCCGTTCTGGGTTTGGCCCCGTTTTGTTTCCTGAGCTGGCAGAGAAGGGAGCTGACACTTCTGATAGGAAGATTCCCTTAGAGATCATCCCTTTATGATCCCAGCTGTAGTTAGGGGAGCCTTGATCAAAGGGAAGTCTGTAGTCACCACTTTGCAGAACCATAGCAACAGGACAATCAAGTCGTTTGCTGGATCTTGCCAGATTTCTGCTAATGGATGTGGAGGCTTGTAAGGAAGAAACACTTTGCTGTAAGGACTGGGAGGTGTTGGGTTGTCTGCCACACACGAGGGCTGCAAAACCAGAGAGCTTTTGGCACCTTGACATGGTTTTGTAGAGACATCCTGTTGAATGTCAAGAGAGCTGTTTCAGCTCAGCTTACCACTAAGAATACAGAAAACCTGTGTGGTTCAGAGCTATTGAGGAGAGGATATTTTGGAGTCATTTGCCAGTCATCTATTTCCAAGGCCCAGTGACATTTATCAAAGAATTCAGTGAAACTCTATTAACCCAGTAGCTCTGTTAATGACCTGTGGATTTTTGCTTTCCTCCCCCCCACTGTTCCAACGTGCTCTTGCAATTGATTTATGATTCACATGAGGCTGGAGCAGTGGTGGGAGAAAGGGTGTTATTTAGGAACTAGCTCCAGAAGAAAAGTGTATTTTCTCTAATTAAAACAAACTGCACAGTGCTGCCAATGGCCCTGTTCCAACTGAGGCAGGTAACCAGATTTGAAGAAAAAAATTGTCTTCTTGCAAAGGTCATCCCCAAATTACGGAATTTGAAACAAAACCTGTCCCATTTTTCTTTTAAGGCTCAATTTTCTGTTCTGCATTCCTACCTGTAGACTAAATTAATTTTCCAAGTGTTTAAGGCTTATTTTTTGAAAACTGCTTCATTTACAGCAGATATGTACAGGTGGTCTGAGTGCTTAAAACACTTTCCTCATAAGAGGCTCCTCATGTAGCTGCTCATAGAGTTCAGCTTTGGGGACTCTGGGGAACCACCATCTGTGTTAGAAAACAGACATTTGAAATAAATCCCTTTTCCCTATACATCTTTAGGTGCTGAGGGGTTTTTTATTACTACATTTCTCTATGTATTTTAAAAATATGTACATTTTTTAAGTTGGTGCAAGCAAATAGTGAAGAGCACAGTTCTTTTGAACAGAAATGAGTCTCATCATGCCAGGAGAGCTCAGTGATGGTACATGTGGATGGGGTTGTTCCAGACCCCTGATGGTTTGTGGCACTTAAAGGAATTGTACTTAAGCAGGATGCATTTGTGAGTGTGTTTTCTTGGCTTGGGATTTGCTTGCTCTTGGGCTTTTAAAGCAATTTTTCCACACGCTGACCTAGAATGGGTTTTTCATATGGGGAAGTGCCATAAATCAAAGCTAGATTAATTGAAAAGCTACTAACCTTTTGAATATCTGGTCATAGAGGATGGCAGGGAAGACAGCTTAATATTTGAAACAAATCACTGGCTTTGTGCTTTCTCAAATCAATTCAGTACAGATACTAACACTAGGTTAAAATATACTCAGAGGAAAGGAGGGTTCACTTGGTGCACATGAAAAGACAGGCAGTATAATGTCAGAATTTAGAGATTTGAGAGTTTTGTGAGTGTAATTCATGTTGTAAAGGTACTGAAGCAACATGTTACTAGGAAAGCATGAGTGGAAAAGAAGAAACATGACTTTGAAAGGATGAATGCCTTAGAGGAAGTATTGAAGCATCTAATCTTGAATTATTTCAATTGGCCCTGATAGAGTCCTGGAATAAAAATAAAATAAAAGAATGTTCCTTATGCTTATGATGACAGAGCATGGGTTCCATCTCCCCAAAATCTCAGGTGTTTTGCACATTAGCTTCCTGCTTAATTTCTTGTCACAGGTTTCACACAGAAATGAGACCAATGCCTTGGGAGTTGGGAAGAAACATTTTTTGCTGAACTTTTCCCACAAAGTCTTTCGTAAAGATAGCACAGATGTAAAATCCTTACTTGTGCAGATTCTTTGTAAGGACTTCTCTATTTCCAGCCATGTCAGTGAGAGGATCCACAAAGCAGCCAACAATGCTCCCAGCAAATAAAGGATAAGCAAATGAAACCAAGGCAAATATTTGATTTCCTCTTCTTCACCACCCTCTCAAACAACTGCTTAAATTCAATCTCAGAGGTATATACTGGCTATAAATTCAAGGAATGCTTCCTGTAACAGAAAGGAAAACATTAGGCCATACAGAAGAAAATTTAGCAAGTACGTGAGAGAACTGTGTTTTGCAAACTCTTCTTCTCATTTGATGGAACAAGCAGGATCTGTGCTCCTGATGGGCTAAGGCAGTGCCTTAGCTTGTCTAACAAAATAGTCAAGTTATTGATTTTGTTTGTTTATTTATTTATTCAGGAGACTAAGCAGGAATTGCTGTTCATAAAATGTTTGCTCTAGAATCTGCTTGCTGGCTTTTTTTTATTAGATAAAATGGGTTGTTACAGATTATTGCCTTGGTGTTTCTACATTTACTAATGATACAGACTTTAAAATCTAAAGAATAGGCATAATTCAGGCTATGGTAATGCAAGCCCTGGCAAAACAGTACATTAGCTTATTCCTGAGTAATTTTAATTCACATCTTCAAACTGTAATCATAGTGAACATAGCATTTGGCAGATTCAGCATGTCAGTGCTTCAATTCCTTGATGATAAAAAGGTCTCTGTTCTGAACAGGTTATAATTACTCTTCCTTCAGTTAAAACTCTGCTCATCTGGGAGGAAAGAGCTGGGGATTTTCACTGTGCTTTGCAAGTTTTCCCTCTGCTTCACCTCCCCCACTTGAGATGGAGAAGCCTTGGCTTGGTGTGTTTTGAAAGATGAAACTTCTTCCAGTGTCCTGTATGAAATACATTATTTGTGGAGCAGCACACGAAACAGTGCTGCAGGATTTTAATTAGTATTGTAGGATTTAATTAGTAATGAAGGGTTTTAAAAGCAAGCATTACTAAATGCATATTAATGCTTTTACCAAATGGACTTTTTCTTACTGAGCTCTCAGTATAAACCTGATACAGGAGAAGGAAGTGTCTCGAAAGCATCTTGTTGGGGTGGAGACTCAAAGGTGTGCCTGCTCTTGGTGTGGTGGGTGCTGGGCCTGTTTTTCTGAGGAATCATTTCCACATATTAAAAATGGGAAGAAGCATCAAAAACTTCTCAGAAGTGGAGGGAGAGAAAGAAATGTTCCAGGCAGAGTAGGACTACATAGCCAAGCCTTGGCTGCTGATGTATGGTTCCACAGAAAGATTTAAATTTCTTCTCTTATTCTAGGGAGTGAAAAATCAAGGATTACTGTGTTTCCCATTTTGTCTGGAGAACCACAAAGCTGACCTAAGGAAAAGGCACATGTACAGCTTCTCTAGCAAGGCTTTCCTGCTGCCCCTCAGTGGCTCCCCATCTCCCATGCTAAATGCTGCTCTCCCAGAAGTGCCACAGGCACCACCCCATTTGTAGATTAAATACCTGCTCTTCCTCTCACAGGTGGATTTGCTGAGTTCTCCAGCTCTTTCCCTGGTCTCTGTGAAGGAAAATCCACGCTCATCCCCACTTGCATTTCTCAACCCTGCCTACCTGTTTCCAACACTGGCCCAACTAGAATCCTGCCTCATCTCTACCTGGGCTGTCAGCGAGATGTCCTCAACAAGGTGAGCATTCTGGGGGTCACTGGAAGGAGGATCTGATCCCCAGGGATCTCCCATCGTGGTGCATCATTACAGCTGTGAAACAGCACAAGTGGATGCAGGTAATGCACAAGCCATGGAAAGCTGTGGGAGAAGCAGTAATTACACCACATAATTAATCTGTGGGTCATGCAATATGAAACTTGGGTGTCTTTTTCCTTCATCCTGGGGCAGATGAAGTGGTGCATTCCTCAGGAACCCATCCACCAACAGCAAACCATCACCTCTGCCATGGCAGCAGGTCAAGTGCCTTCCTGTCACAGCTCTGACTGGCTTGTTTTGGCAGCTCTTGGAGGTTGACACAATTATATTCATGGTTACAGCAGGACAAAGGAAGATTGTCTGGTTCTAGTATTTCCATCAAGTGCTAGGAAAAAATGGCATTTAAACACCATGAATTGTGTAATAAGGGATTACTGCAAACAAATCTTCATGCAGCTACTGAAGTCAGTGGGGTTGTTTAAAGTGAGCTTTCATGGTGGCACTGCATTAAGGAACTTTTACTGTTTCTAAGTAATGTAAAAGACTAAAAATTATTCATTTCTGCTTGTAAAGAATAGCAAAAAAAAAAAGTTATATACTTAAAATAGTCAGCAAAGTTATCAAATATAGCACTTGTAGGATGCTGGACTACCAGATGTCTAAGAGAGCTGGTATCAAATTGCCATGGGTCTCTGTTCCTGTGTATATCCACAGATGTTTGCCTCCATGAGGAACCAGCTCACACTGCTTCCAACCTGCACCTTGGCAATTCAAAGGGAATTTTTATTCCCTGTGCTGCATGTGCCCTCTTGCCTCCCATGCTCTCTGACAGTCCTATGCCTTAGCTGAATCCCCAACAGCCTTCATAAGCTGGCATTAAATAGATGGATGAGGGAGAGGAAAGGAGTGCTTCACCCTAGAAGATTGCCCTAATTATGTGCAAGGATCGTGTGTATGTTTTTTTATCCACATGCAAACCTTAAGCCAGGAGCTATCATAAGTAACTGGATAAAATTTATGTGCTTTGACCATTTTAATTTTCACTGCTGTCTTCTACCTTTGCTTCATCCCAGGGTGGCCGTTAATAGGCTACTTTTTGATTTTTCACAATTATTTTAAGGGGATTTTTGACACATAAGCAATCATGTAGAAGGTAATTGTGATTTAGCAGAAAGCACAGAAATGGAGGATAGTCAGCAGTCATTGCATCTACTTTGTCCTTTAAAATCTTCCTTGTCTTTACTGCCAGGTAGCAAGTCAGCCATTCAATTCAGTGATTCACTTATGGTGGATGCCAAAGCAGCTTATTACTCGTCCTGCCACAAAAGTAATTTATGGTCCCCAGACAAAAGACAGCAGGAACTAAGTAATTTAAAAAAAAAAACCAAACCAACAACACCACCTCTTTCAGTTGATAAGGTATTAGATGTTTTTATGCTGTTTGTGTCAGTGTGTCTGCAGTCTTGGTGTCACTTCAGTGTGTGTCAAAGGAAACCCTGCAGATACTTTGGAATTAGTGCAAGAGCCCCAGGAGCTGGTCAGATTTGTACTTTTTCTCATGTGCTTGGGACTGAGAATGAAGGATTCCTGTGTTTCTCATGCTGTGTGTGGAGAGCCACACAAATGACAGCACAGCACCCATTCAGGTGTTCAGGGAGTTCTGACCACCTGGTGTCATCCCTGACAGTCAGTGTTTTGGAAGTTCTTCCATTGGTGGCCTCTTAGATTTCTTACCCATTTTTAGGACAAATACAAACCTTTTGATTTCAGTTCTACTAATTTTTTGAACTTTTTTCCTTTTCTTGGCTGCACGAAACTAGACCTGAGTGCCAAGTAGCTCATCTACCTCTTATCTACATCTTCAGATTCCATGTTTGCCTGTGGAAAATGCAAAATGGCTTCCATCTTTAATCCCAGAAAAAACTAAATTACAATTTCTACCTCTTAGAAGGTACTTGATGTTTCCCCAATACCAGCAACTCCCAGTTTCCTGGGTATAATCAGTTTCTGGATTTAACTAAAAGTTAGTGGTAGCCACACACTGGCACATTAGAAATACAGATAATGGAGATCTCTGCTGCTCTTCCTGCAACATGCTTGGCTTCTGGGAAGCCTGGATCCTACACAGGGGCACTGGGGAGAACAAGGAGGGTGACTGACTACACTGATTGCCCAGAAACACATGGCAAGAAATCTGGGAAGTGAAGAACATTCAAAAGCAGAGGGCCAGAAACAAAACAAAACCAAAACCCAAAACCAAAAACAAAACAAAAAATATGGACAAGTAGCAAAGTGCTGTCTCTGTTAGAACAGTCCAGGAGCTGGTAAGTGGCTATGTTTGCATGCTCTGGTTTAATGGCCTTGCTGGGGCTACTTAGGACAGGAAGTCAGCTTTCTGCTAAGATTAAAATAGCTCTTTTCTATTCAAATCCAGATTAAAAAAAAAAAAAAACAAAAAAACCAATCCTCCAAAAAACCCACAAAAAACAAATTGCTGAAAAATTCTAGTAAGATTTCTAGTAAGATTCCCCAAACTTAAGATGCAGTTGGGTACTGACCTTATTTTTGCCTTCAAGTGCTGTGAGTTCTTATGGTTCCTTCCATTCACTAGGCACACTGATTTCTCTGAAATTAAATCATCTCAAAAATGTCTGCAAGAAACTCCTAATCAGCACGACTGTTCGACCTGATGAATTAAAGATGTGAATTTTCATCAGGTTTTAGCAAGATGAGCTTATCTTTACAGAATCTTTATCAGCTTATCTCCAAGTTCCTGAGTAGGGAAATGCTTCTGTTGTTGCAGAACAATCTGTATTCATGACCTTTTCAGAATACTAATGGTATTTACCATTAATACCTCTCCTGATAATGCTTTATTTAGGAAAGATGTGCAGCCACAAATGCTTGGTTTCTGTCCTTCAGCAAAACTAATGATTCATTCAGGAAAGTCTTAGGAGAATTTTAATATTTTTTGCAGATATGTTTCTAAATGCTTAATTCCGAGAACATTCATATTTTTTGCAGTGTTGAAATGCTAAAAACCCCCCTAAAAGTTCCAAGAGAAAAGTTTGCTTGTTTTGGATCTTAGAGTTCTACATTGTGGTCATTTTCCTGTGATAGATTGGTGGCATTGCAAGACAGTGTTGACTTTTACAGAAGATCTTCCTTGGTCTTTGTGAAAAAGAGGAAAATTGCATTCTAACCTACATAGGAGTGGCAGTGTCCTTTCTGAAAGTCAGTGTGACAGAAAGCAATCTGTAGTGTGCTTATGGGTCTGAAGGAGCTTCCTACTTACACCTCATGGCTTGTACCAGCATTTAAAATGTAAAACTTTCTGCCTTCCCACTTGCATAACTATTCTTTTCTTCCAGACCTGGATTTTATTTCCTGGAACAAAATAACATTTTAAGGTGCTATTAATTTTCAGATTAAACAAGTCATAAAATGTAAATAGGCTTACAAAAGAGCATTTACCTTCTTTTCAGAGAGTTGTTAGCATTAGGATTTCTGGATCTTCCTCCCATCGTAATTCACTTTTTCCTCTTGGGTGCCTCACAATGAAGGCACTGTTATGGTTATTACACTGGAGCATGTCACAGAGGGAATGATTGATTCTTCAGAACAGAAGGAAGCCAAACTCCTTTCTTTAGCCTCAGCCTGAAAGACAAGCACTAATATTTTGGGGTGGTTTTCTTGGCTTGTAGATTTTGGACTTGGCGTCTGCAGCCTTCTTGTTCCATTTGAACAATCAATCCCACATCCAAAACCTGGCATAACTGCAGTGCTGATGGCTGGACTGTGCAGCCCATCAATGAGCTTTAAAAGAAATAACAGGGTTTTCCATTCTTCCCAATTCATCATCCCCCCAATAGCTGTGTCCTTAACAAACCTGACCGTGGCAGTCCATTTGTTAGTGAGACCTTCATCACCCTCCTCTTCATACCTGGGAATTCAGGGCCCTGCCTGTGCTTTTGTCCTGGATATTCCAGTTGCTCCTTACTCACCTTCAAGCAGTGACAACAAGGAGTGAGCTGGTTTGGGGTCAATATTTCAACTCAATGACCTAAAGCCAGTAATTGTTTCCCAGGATTTGCTGCTGAAGAGCTTTGGGGTCCTGGAAGGGAAAAGCTGTGTGGCCCAGGACAGTGAGGTGGGGATGTTGGGGATCAGGGGTCTCCCTGGCACATGTAAGACACCAGGAATCCCATTCCCACTGGATAATTCCCAATATTCCTGTGTTTCCTTACAGCACTCCTGCTTTTAGCCATGTCAGTGTGTGAGAGTGAAATGCAGGTGAGGAAGGTGCTGCTGTGGGAGGCATGCTTGGTGCTTCAGCTGGGGGACATGAAGGAAGGAAAAGGGGCAAACAGGCACATGTTGGAATTTGTTGATGAGAAGCTGAGCTATACTGGGAGTGTGACCCAGAGAATTAGCAAGGCAAGAAGCACCAAGGCTGAGAACTTACCTTGACACATCCAGGCCTTTTCCTTTATTTTTTTAATTTTTTTTTTTTATTTTGACCATTGCTGCAAATGTTTCTGATGATTTGCTTTGCAAGGAATTGTCCATCTCCTGTTCCCCTCGGATGTGTTCATGACATAATGAACACATAAAGCATGTCCATTGGTTCAGTGTGCCCACACCTCCAGCCCCTGAAGGTGCTGATGTGAGGGATTTCAGTTGAGAGGTTGGAGGAGCAGCTCATGTAGCTCCAGGGAACAAAAATCAGCTCCCTAGCAGAAATTCATGTAAATCCCCTCTTTACAACCACTATTGGCTGGACTTTGTGCACTTTCCTCTGCAAGTGACTGATGTAGATTCCTTTCTCCCCTGCAGCTCTCAGTTCTCACTCAGCAATTAATTTATGCATGGATATGATATCCCTGTGTGTGTGTTCTGCACACCCTGTGCCACGTGTGTGAGTTCCTGTGCTCAACATCACACGTTGGTTAGACTGCTCTGACTGAACAAGAGAGAGTTCTGGCTCTTCTGCTAAATAAGCATATCCCTGTTTCTCCTCACTAAAAGATCTCTGTGCTTGCAGAAGGAATTTGGGGAAGAATCAACCATTTGGCTTTTTCTATTGGTAGATCATTTTTCTATTGGTAGTTCTCCAGTTGAAATCAGCAATGTAAGAATTCCTTCATGCTGCTGCTGCTCCTATGGATTGACAAACTTTATTATATATCTGCTATGAAAGCAAAAGGATTAAAACCAGATTTGGGGGATTGTTTTTCTTTTTTAAAAGTTTATTTTGAGATAACAGTTTCCATAGAAATCTGGCCAAAAGCACCCCAGTGTTTATGTTCAGTGTAAATAGTGTCCAAGCCTAGTACTGCATGTCACTCACTGCCAGAGTCTCTCTGAACCATGGCAGTTTGATAAGCTAAATTGCTTTTCTGTGTCAAGATGCTTCCTTGGAGGAGTCTGGATGGTTTGCAGTAGAGCCATCTCTGCTTTTCCATTACTTCTTCCACATGTTTTTGCACTAAGGTGCCCATGGCATCACAGACTACTTTGCATAACTCTAAATACCATGCCTGTGGTGAGATGCAGAAAAGAGGCTTCTCTTTTATTTCAGTCATGAAAACTGACTTACTTAAAAGCCCAGCTGACTCTTGAGTGTACACTGAGTGTCTTTGCTTGTTCCTGTGACATTTCTCTGAGAGGCAAGAGGCCTAGAGACTGAAAACTGAAATTGTACATCTCAGCAGGACTCCTGTAAAATTCCACTCAGTGCTGGGTGGAAATGGTTTCATTCAAGACCTTCATCTCTTTCCTTGAGGGTTTGAGAGAATTTTGTACATTCCCTTAGATGCAAGAAACTCCTGGAGCTGAGAGGTGACTGCAGGAGGCATCCATTTCATTTCCTATATCTCACCAATATCTATGATGGGGCAATTTCAGTCCTAGATATGTGATCTGGAAAACACATATTCAGGGCAGCAAACTGCATGTGGGAAGTGTTTGTTGTCAGCTTGCATGCTGAGAATTTAAACCAAAGTGGCAAAAAAGTTCATTCTATTGGAGGTGATGCTTCAAAGCAGGAGAAGGTATTCTACCATTACTTCTGTTCTTTGTTAACTTTGTTTTTATGGGATTTGCAGTCCATCTGTTATTTGGACACACTGGATGTCTCATTAGAAGCTGTTAAAAGGATTCAAAGCTGAGGAGTTGTCTTTTTCCTAGAAGAATGTCCCTTACACAGCTAGAGCAATTCCAACACAAATTTCAGTTTGGTCTTTAGCTTTGTGATGTGCCAAAGGTACCATTTGACTTCTCCAGGCTTAATCTTCCTCTCTTTCCTAGGAGCTGATGCAGCAGAACGACATTGGCTACGTCCTGAACGCCAGCAATACTTGTCCAAAGCCTGATTTTATTCCAGAATCCCATTTCCTCAGAGTGCCTGTGAATGACAGCTTTTGTGAGAAAATTTTGCCTTGGTTGGATAAATCAGTCGATTTTATAGGTGAGTAGAAAATTGTAATTCTCTCCCTCAAGCAGTGTTTGGGTTGCTCTGTGTGTCTGCTGTGCTGTTTTGGCTGGAGAAGCCCCAGCTGCTTTCTGGGTGGTGTGAAAATACCCTCAGGATCTGTGGACATGATCAGCATCACTTCATGAGCACAGGAGCAAAAAGTGGGGAGATTCTGCCACTGCATGTTGCAGCATCACAGAACAAAGACACTTCAGAGCTGCTTTCAGGCAGCCTGGTACATGCCTGATGTATGTCTGCAGGGAGTGGATTAGAAATTTGGACATACACCTTCTGTCTTTACCTTTGAGAAGTGAACTAGCCAGATGTGAACTGGCCACATTGTTCCATCGTGAATGCTTGCTTTTTACTGGTGTATAAAATTAGGAACAATCACCTTTCCCAGACATCTAAATAGGGCTGTTTATGTGCACATTAAAATGAGCTATGCTGTGACTGCAGGACGTTTCCTGTGTGTAGTCATGCTTTTTCTATACTCAATGCTACTACACAGTGCTAGAGAAAATAAGTGAGTTTTGTTTCAAGCTTCCAGGAGATTTGCAACTAGCAGTTCACTTGGAAGATCTGAATAATTTCCAATAACACTGCTTTCTTTGCAAACTTTTCATCCTGGTATGATGCTGCTGAGTTTGACAGTTGCCAATTTCTTTTTTTGCCATGTAGAAAAAGCAAAAGCCTCCAATGGCCGTGTGCTGGTGCACTGTTTAGCTGGGATATCTCGCTCTGCCACCATTGCCATTGCATACATCATGACAAGAATGGACATGTCCTTGGATGAAGCTTACAGGTAGGGACAAATCTTCCCTTCCTACTAACTCTTGTGCCTGTTGCTCTCTTTTTTAGGGTGCATGATAAAAGGTGACCAAGGGCAGAAGCAACATTTTTCCTGGTAGTTCACTGGTCACGTTTGTTTTAAGCATAGGTTTCCTCCAGAAACAAATGAATGGTATTGAATTGACATCACACAGCTAATATTAATTGCCCACTGCAGAATGGGCTTTGATCCAAGCAGGCAAATAGATGGAATGTAAACTGCCTATTCAATGTATGTGTCTTGTCCTGCTTCAGGCCAGGATGGGGTTAATTTCTGCAGTAGCCAGAAGAGGCATGGCCAGGACCTGGAGGTTATTCTGTGCCACCTCCTGTCACTGCTGGGAGCAGGTCAGGGTCCCTTCAGGGGCAGGGTCAGGTGCTGTGGGGTTTCCACAGGGTGTGAATCATTTGCCTCTTTCTCTACCCTCTGTCATTACTCTGGTGCTGTTTCTGTTCATTTCCTTATCTCATTGCTGTTTCCAGTAAATCGTTCTTATCTCAACCCGTGATCTTTGCCTTCTGTGCCTCCAATCCTCCTCTCCATCCTGCTGCAGAGGAGCAGTGCATGGTTTTGGGAGTGTTTTGGTGGGAGCACCATTCCTGAGGCACAGACACACAGAGCTGCAGCACAGGTGTCACAGCATCCTGTGAGCCACAGGGACAGCACAGGGCTCAGGGCTGAAGGGACAACTGAGGGTGTTTAGAGCCACACTCAGGACAAATGCTGGGCTGGATCTGTGTCTTGGTGTTTGGTAGTACTCACAAAGAACTGCCTGCAAGTGAAATGCCCAGGGATGGAAAAAGCTTCTTTGTTGCTCTTTAAGCCCATCAAAAACTGTGGGAGAAAGCATTTTGAAGTATCACCTCATTTGGCATTTGGTAATATTTGTGCAGACCCCCTTCCCTTTCCTCCTTTACAGATCCCATTTTTTTCTCTACTTGGATTGTGAACACTTTCCTACCTGCCAGGTGTCTTGGTTGCTGTTTAGCATGATTTCTGTATTTAATTTAACCAACTTCTTTGTTGTGTTGTACAGAAAATGATTTTCTTTTTGATGGGCACAGCTGGGCAGCACTGTAAGGAGTTATACAGAACCAATCTGAGTAACTGCCCTGGAGCAGGGGGAGAGGAGCCCCTTGGGAATTACCTGTGTGTTTGTTACCACCATCCCTAAAACAGGGATGAGGACAGAGATGAACACTGGATATTGCCATGTGAAGCATAATTTCCACAGAAACTTTTCTTTCAAGCTGTTGAATGTCATTATGTGTGCAGAGAAAAAACTGCATGGAAGAGGTGCCTGAGCTACAGCTCTCTCCTGTTGTGTTTGGACACTTCCCACTTTCCCTTACTAGAGCCTGCTGGTAGCTTGGGGTTGTGCAGGAATTTCAACATGGAACAGGTTTGGTTAAGAAGCTAAAAGCTCAGTTTTTCAGGTACAGAGAACAGGCATGGGTTACAGGGGATGTGGACAGATACTGTGCAAGGTGTGAGCTCAGTGAAGAAAACCTGCCTGGTCTCAGGCTGTAGTGGCTGAGGGCAGAGCTGTAGAGAACTAAACACTTCTAAAATGCACACACTTCAAGGAACTTCTTCAGGGAGCTTCTAAATTCCCCCATGAAATATCTGCATTAAATTCTAGTTTGTATCTTAACCAAAAGCATGAACAAAGTGTGAAGGATTAATCCCTCTAAGTCTTTTAGCAGTGACCAACTGCTGTGAAATATAGATTATATTTTGTCATTTTTCCTTTGATACGGCTCAGGGAGAATCATCTGCAGAACATTTCATTCATTGGTTTGGGATCTCTTGTTGGTCAAGCTTAAAAGAATAATACTTTTCTTTGAATTAGTGGAAGTCATTAGATAAAATGTTTGTCTGACACTATTACAAAAAGGTGATACTATAACTTGAAGTCAAAGAAATAAACTTACAAAATCTTTCGTATAATGGACTATTTAACAGAAATAAACATAAGAATTAAACATTATGCATGTTTTCCAATTGGAAAAAATAGAGCATCTTTTGAGATGAAAAAGCTTGCAATGCTTTAAAACTTGGCAGGGGATCCAGCATGCTTTCCCTACTCTTTTCATTTTTAAAAATGCTAGTTTTAAATTTGGGACTGCCCAGTATTTTGGAGAGGGAGGAGAAAGTGGAAAGAACAGAGTGTCGGGGAGGCCAGCAGAACACAGGCAAGAAGGACCTTGCTTTAAGTAACTAACCCAAGTACAACTAACTTTCACTGGAAAAAAATGAACAAAGACTATGAATTCCTGGGAGCAAATTGCAAAAAACCTTCACATCAAATGCTAAGAGGACAAACTATAGAATTTCTCCTGAGGAGAACTCACTAGGTTTCTCCATTTGTCAGTGTTACACTTCTTGGTGGAAGTTTCCACTGTCAACTTGTGCAATCTGATATTCCAGGTCATAGTGTCAGCCTGACTACCTGTAATATTGTTTGTTCTCTGGCAAATTAAAAAAAATAGTAATAAAAAATGCAAATTTTGACATTTTTCATGTGCTAGCATGTACACACATACACAAATACACCCTTCCATTTTTCTCACACTGCTTTTAATGACTGCACACTCATCTTCTGTACACTTCCCCAGACAGGTTTTATTTTTGATGTTATTTAATTTTCCCAGTGACACATTATATGTGTGTTTGTACTAGATTTAGCTCCTCAAGGTTTTTCTTCTCTTGTTATTTCTCTTGTCATCTAGTTAATCATAGTTCCAGGAATGTTTCTTAAAAAAAAACCAAAAACCAAAACTGGAGGAGGAGGAGGAGGGATTTGGGCAACTCTGTTTTGCAGCCTGTTAAAAGCAAAGTACTTATTTATCTGTATTGCAAATCAGACAGGTAGGAAATATGTATTTATATCTAACTGGAAATAATTAATTGGAAATAAATAATAGAGATCACGTGAGACAAGTCTTTTGTACATTTAGAACCCTGATTCAGCAAAACGTTTTCACTACCATTGCACCTGCAGTGCATGAGTGGATTGGCACACCTGTGCCAGCCAGGCTGCTTCCTACAGCACCCCAAAATAGGTGAGCTCTGGCAGGGATTTGGAAATCTTGCTTCCCTGTGCTGCTGAACACCTGCAGGGCTTGAGAGAGGGTTTTTGTTTTAATGCTGCATTTGCACCTTTCTAGTTGTGGTCAGTAACAGTGTGGGGTAGAAGTTGCTGACATTTGCTGGACAAAGTCAGAATGTACCAGGGCTCTGTGTCTTGCCTGGCAGTGACACACAGGGTCAGCAGTGCAGCAGTGACATGAAAGGGGACAGGAACATGTGATGTCACTGGAATGCTGAGGAAGGTGTTCGTTCTCTGTAGCACATGGGAAGTGGTCTCTTGGCTAAAGCTCAAGTGCTGTTCGTGGAAAACTCCAGGAGTTCTTTACTCTGCTCAGAAACCAAGGTAGCAAAGATTCCAGTGATGAAGTAAATACGGGAAATTATTCACTTGAATCAGTTGTGGACATAATGAAGAGTTAAAATGTTTCCTTTCCCCCCACACGTTTTAGCCACCTTTAAACTACAGAGACGATTGAGAGCATGCCGCAAGCATTGCTTTGCTTTAAACTGCCTTTAACTCCATCCTCAAGTTACTTATTGAGCCTTAGTCCAAGTTAAGAACAGGCTAGAGACCTTCACAACACTCAGGTGTAAGATAACCCTAAACTGAGCAGCAGGCTCTCAAAATAATTCTTGGTTTGTTTGTCCCCTCTTACCAGATTTGTGAAAGAAAAAAGGCCAACCATTTCTCCCAACTTCAACTTCCTGGGCCAGCTTTTGGACTTCGAGAAGAAGATCAAGAACCAGAGCGGTCAGCCTGGCCACATCAAGCTGAAATTCCTGCACCTGGAGAAGAGCAGCGAGCAGGTGCAGGTGCTGGAGGGAGGAGGGCAGAGCAGCCTCTCCACGAGCCAGCTCTGCCTCTCCGCCGCCTCCGAGCTGCTGGAGCCCACGGACGGCGGCCCCGGCCCCCGCGGGCACCCGGCCCCGCTGGAGGACGGCCCGCTGGTGCAGGGCATCAACGGGCTGCACGTCTCCCTGGACAAGGTGGAGGACAGCAACCGCCTGAAGCGCTCCTTTTCCTTGGATATCAAATCCGTGTCCTACTCGGCGAGCAGCAGCTGCGTGACCGCATCGGTGCAGGGCTTCGCCTCCTCCGAGGACACGCTGGAGTACTACAAACACGCGGCCGCCCTGGAGAGTGGCAGCAGCAGCAAGCTGTGCCAGTTCTCCCCCGTGCAGGAGGTGTCGGAGCAGAGCCCGGAGAGCAGCCCCGACAAGGAGGAGGCGGCTCGGCCCCAGGAGGCGCCGGGCCCGTGGCCGCTGGACAGCCCGGCCTCACGGGCACACGCGGGCCGGGCCGGCGGCAGCGCGGCCGCGCCTCGGCCCCTGCTGTACCCCCTGCACCGCAGCGGCAGCGTGGAGGACACCTGCAGAACGAACTTCGTCTTCGGGCTCTCCACCAGTCAGCAGCATCTGGCCAAGTCCGCCGCGGGGCTGGGCCTCAAGGGCTGGCACTCGGACATCCTGGCCCCGCAGCCCTCGTCCCTCACCAACAGCTGGTATTTCGCCG
>JANPWX010000069.1:1107477-1174602 GCA_024734555.1 Trochalopteron elliotii | reverse complement strand
ACAGCTGCGGCCAGCTGCCCTCGGGCTGCGAGCAGCCCAGCGCCGTGCGCCGCCGGGCCCGCCAGGCCGACCGCGGGGACTCCCGGCGCAGCTGGCACGAGGAGAGCTCCTTCGAGAAGCAGTTCAAGCGCAGGAGCTGCCAGATGGAGTTCGGGGAGAGCATCCTGTCGGACAACAGGTCCAGAGAGGAACTGGGCAAAGTAGGCAGTCAGTCGAGTTTTTCAGGCAGCATGGAAATCATTGAAGTGTCCTGAGGGGCGGAGGCTCGTGTGACTGTGGCAGAGCTGCTTCCCCTTCCAGGCCGCTCCCCCAGCGTGTGAGAGGTCCCTGTAAATCTGAAACTTTGGGTAAAAAAGGTGGAGGGTGGGAGGGAGGGAAGAAACGGAGGCTTTGCTGTGAGCCAGGGAAAGGTTGGTACTGCAGGTAAGTGACTGCGGCCTCTCCCCGAGGAGACCAAGGGTGCTGCTGGGCTTTTCCCCTCCCCGGGAGAAGGGCAGAACATTTCACAGCCCTTTCCCTGCCAGAGGAAGCAATTCTATGCAATGGATTGCACATCCTTTCAGTGGCTTTTAACAAGGAAGCTCTCTTGGTGTCAAACCCTTTCTCTGGTTCCGCTGAACCACGCTCCTGCCTGTCAGAACTAGTTTTGTTCTCCCCTCCCCGTGCCCCATGTCTTCACCAGTGCACCTTAGCCCTGACACTGAGCCAACCTCTGGAGGGAGACCTTTTTCCTGTAAGAAAAGGAGACTGGGAGCGATTCCAAAGGCCATAGGGACCGGTTACAGCAAGGCTGGTCTGAACACACTGTTCAGACAAATGTAAATACTGGTGTAACTATTGTTCTAATGGATGATAGGCTTTAGGTGATTCGCTAGAGAGCTGCTTCAGAGAAAAAAAAAAACCAGTACCTCAAAAATACACAAAATAAACTAGGGCTTTATGGCTGCCACATGCTGGTAGTCAGTTCATAAGCAATGTGAACAAGTAATGACTGGCCACGTTTGATTTTTTTATTTTTTTTTTAAAGCTGTCTACGCACAAGTGTTTCAGTTGGCTCAGCAGCAATCCTTAAAAGAAGATGAATGAACCATACTTAGGACTGTTTCCCTCAGTCTTTTGATACAGTATTTGTATTTTTGATATTAAGCTGGCTTCTGGGAGAGGGGTAGCTGCTTTGGATTCTAAGCTATAAAGGAGTGGTTGATAGGTAGAGCTACATGCAAGAGAAGTGGCTGGTACAAGTGGCCACAACACGCTTTTCATGCCCATTAACAATTCAATTGCTGAAAAACAATTCAAATGTTTGGGGGCTTTTTTTAAGGTAAAAATGAGCTGGGGGGGGTTTCCTTAACTGAGCTGTTCAGGGTGGAACTGCAGATGCTCAAGGCTGTACCACGTCCTCACCCTCAGCACCCCAGGGCAGACACCTCCAGCTCGAGGAGGTGTCACAGCCTTGGTTTCACAGATGAGGGACAGCCCTTCCCATGTTTTTGACAGCGACCCAGCTGCTTCCCCTCCCACCTGGGCTGCTGCTCACCTTGGGCTACGTGTGCACCTTGCCATGAGAGGTTTAGGGTGGTACCAGAGCCACTGTGTAAAGCTGCATCCTTCCTGCCCCCAGAGCCCTCCCCAGCACCCCTCAGAACACGGTATGGTGAGGGGAAACTGTATTGTTTTGTCCCATTTCAGTGCAGGCAGCTGAAAACTGTAGTAACAAGTACTTCACCCTGGCCAACAGCTTTAAAAAAAAAATTTGTCAGCAGCGAACTGAAGCCCTAATTCAAGTCAGCAGCTTGGGTTATGTGTGGGGTTTTTTTACTGTAAGTTTAGCTAGTTTGTAACTCAAATCTCAGGTTTTACTATATTGAAAAGTGGAGAAGATTTTTGTCATTTTGTTTTGTGGCTAGGATGTGACTTTAATTTCCTACAACAGACCATTGAAAATAGCACTGAAGGCTACAGCATTGATTAACTTGATCCCAAGAAGTGCAAAAGGCACAGAGAGAGGAGGCACCAGGAGTCACTGAGCCCAGAGGCTCTTTGTGCTGTGTGGGCAAGAGGCTGGGCAAGGGAGAGGTTGACATCACCCTGGACACCGTGTCAGGTGCTGCCACTTGTCTCTGTTTACCTCTCCAGGGCAGTGATTACATCACAACTGTTTTCAGCTGTGTGTGTGTATTTGCCTGTGTAAACAGCTGAACAGGGCTCCTCTCAGCCACATTTCAGGAAAAGCCCATGCCTTTGATGTAAACCAGTTAATGGGAGTTAACTAACAGGTATCAATCCCTAGAGGCAGACAGGGATCTTCCTCTTTTGTGCTCCTTCAGACACGGGTGTTCTCCCCTTCTTTGTCTGTTTGGAGTGGGTGTGGTAGATCACCTTCTGAGGAGCTGAAATGTGGTTTTGTGGCTCCTGGTGATCCCCAGTGTGTTGTGGATGAATCCAAGGTGGAGGCTCAGTACTTAGAGGGGGCAGGGTCCCAGAGGAGGAAGCCTTAACCCCACACAGGGTGGTGCCCTGGCTCATAGCTGAACTAGAGTCCTGTCCCTGAACAATACTGGAAATGGTTTGCAGAAGTCTGGAAAGCAAAGTGGAGGATGTGAGAGGGAAAAATGTGTACATGTTCAATATGAATATAATGTATGGCATTTGGTGTGTGGCAGACTTGGCATGTTTGGTGTATGGCAAGCTGGTGAAATGGTTCAGAGAGATGCGAGTTTCTCATCTTGTTGTGTCATGAGCATTACTTGTATGTTATGATGAAATAAAATCAGAAATGGTACCTGTTTATACAGAAGGCTGAGGAAGGAGTTGTGGAGTGTTTTACCTGGAGCAGGACCTGCTCCCCAGAGCAGCAGCCAGGAGAGCAGAGGCCTTGTCCTTTATGGAACACCCCCTTCCCTGCAGGTGTGTTCATGAATGACAGGGCTGGAGCAGCTTCAGACCACTTCTCACAACCAGTGGTGATTTTACAGCACCAGTAACCACTGAGCCTGTCCCTGACTGCCCCCCTTCTGCTGTCCTGCTGAGCACCAGTGGCATCTGTCTGCACTAACACCTTCCCCTAATCCAGGAGTGAGTAACCTGCTCCTCAGGCAGCTGGGGTGCTCTTGGTGAAGCAAGTATTTCAGACTGTTGAAGTTACCCAGAATGAACCCCATGCTTTTCCTTGCCTCCCTCCCATACTACTTATTTGAAGAATAATTTAATTACTTGTTGAAATACTTGTTTTGACTGATGCTGTCAGTCTTGAGGCATTCAGAACAAGTTCTGCTTGCTGAGTCTGGAGCACATCCCCCCTTACTGCTTCAGAGAATGGCTTACACAAATACAGCACGGATTAGAATTAAAGGGGGCTGCCAGTTGTATCCTTAGAGGGGAAAACTGTGAGTTTATGTAACTGCATCTTCAAACTCAGGAGCAGTAAGAGAAGCCTCTTCTGAGAATTTTGAAGCACAATCCCAGAAAGGGAAAAGCACAATCTTCAGCCTCTCTAAAAGAAACTGAAGCACCAGTCAGAGCCCAAGTGAATTTCTGTGCTTACCTTCTACAAACAAGATGTGGCAGCTCTTGGGGAAGAAAACAAGAACCATGCAAATTCAATGGCATCATCAGCTGCTCAGCCTACACAACAGGTTGACATGACAATCTTCAAAGATTTAGCTGCTCACCCCACTCCAAAGTCCAGTTCTGATTGCAGTAGCTCTGTTTGTTTCCTCAAGTCCTGTTTTTTTGAAGCATTCTCTTCAGCTTTCACCACTCCTCCTGCCTGCTTTGCAGGACTTGCTCTGCTCCTGTTCCCTCCATCCCAGGCCCTGCCACCAGACAGCTCTGGGAAGAGACACTCTTAACTCCACCTCCAGTCACAACCCAAGGGGCAACTGAAACCTGCCTCATGCATGTCATCAACACTTAATTTTCATTTCCCTGCCTGGCATTACTGGGAAGAGGTCCCCGAGGTCACTGGGCTCCTGATGTAACCATCACAGTGACATTCCTATAGAATGAAGTGAACTGAAAACAGAGTAAACCTCCCCCCAGCAGGGATCAGGTAGCCCTGCTTTTGAGGGGGCTGGGGAGGAGAAGAGAGTAGAAATGTGGTAATTAGGGGAACTGCTGTCTTTACTAACTATTCATCAGCTAAGTGCTCAATACACTGTGACTCACAGCACAAGTGATAAACTGACTTCTACCAGAAAGTGGGGGCAGGAAAAGCCCAGAATAAGGGGGACAGCACTGGAGTCCTATTAAGATTGTTACTTTTTAAATCCAAAATCACTGCAATTCAACCAAACTTACCTAGCCAGACATCCTAATTAGCCAGCCATACACCTAGCTAGTCTGTATTTGTTATTAATCTGTAATAAAAGCAGCTATTCCAGCACTTTTAGACAGTGTAACATACACAATTCCACAATTACATTATACACATAAACCCACACCTGGGAATTCAGGTAGAACTGTTCCTAACACATCAGCTTTGCCTGTCAACAGTATTTCCCTTTGAACCCTGCCTGCAAAGAACTTCTTGGCCCTCAGGTCCAAATGGTTGCTCTGAGGCAAACTGAAGTGTTCCTGCAGTAAAGCCTTCAGCTAATTCTGCACTTCCAAGAATATTATTAAGAGTCACCATAAATAGAAAAGGAAAGGGAGCTATTTCTTGCCTTCTGCAACACCCACCCCTCTGGGAAGGGGCTGCTTTCCTGGCCTATAAAATGCTGCCAAACACTTCTGGAGCTTTGTCCTGCTGCAAGGGATTGCTCACTTTGAGGAGTGGATTTCCAGGGACCCTCACCACACTCCACTGCTGTACAAAGCCAAAGTGTGACACTACAGGCAACGATGAGGCTGTGGCATCAGGCCATTAAAAAAAAATAAAAAAACAACAAAACCAGCAGCAAAACAAAAAGAAACCCTGTAAATTTGCCTCTGTTTCTTTATTATCACCCGTGCAGGTGAGAGTTCATCACCATTTCACTCTCCCAATGCCAAGTCCCAAGCATCACTGCTCACATCTTGTATTCAAACTGGACATCAGTGCCAACCAGAACTGGGACAGCACTGGGGGAAACAAAGCCAACCAGCATTTATTTTCATTCTGGGACATGTTTCCTCTCAATCCCACAGCAGAGGCAGCCCCAGGGCAGCTGAAATCAGCCACCTCCACGGCACAGAGTGGGGGCAGAGTAAAGCTGTGGGAAGTGGGAATGAAGAATGAGTAATAAGGCAACTGGAGAAACAACACACTTGGAAAAGAGCCACACCAAAGGTTTTAATGCTGGAGCTGTGGAACATGGAGCGTGGAGGAAGCTGAACAGGGTAACCACCCATAAACCATGGAGTGCTCAGCCACAAGGCTGGCAATCAAAATACCCTCTGGCAGCTTGGGAACAGGAGGGATGTTACAGCAGTACCAGTAGTTTCCTACTGGCACACAGTCAGAGAGGGGCTGGCTCATGCACCCAGTGGGCCTTTAAAAGGTGTATTTCTACTCTCTGTGTAAAAGCTTGGGAGAGGGCAAAACACACTTTAAATATTTAAGTATATTTAAATATATTTAATTTAAAATACATATATTAAAAAAAAAAAAACCACACAAAAAACTCTTTTCTCTCCCCTTCAGCAGATCTTCACAGGAATTGCCCTGCAGGTAGGTTGGCACTTTAGCACCCTGTCAATGCATTCAGTGACAAAAACAACGGAAACAACAAAGCAAACCTGCTCTGCAGGGGCAGCACAGTGACCAGCCTGAGACACAAGGAGCACCAGTGGCAGCACAACGGGGGAGTCGCTACAGCAGAGTCTGGGGAAGGGCCAGAGCAGCTCAGGCCAAAGAGGAACCACAGCTCCAGTGACTCGTCCTGCTCCCCAGCTTTTCACAAGATCACATATCAAGAAGCTTGGCCTGTACCCCACACCACCCCAGAAAGCAGGAAAGGGCAGCAGTGTCTGGTTTCAGGGGAGCACACCAGATTATTCCCTGTTCACAGCACTAAATTTGTGGTAGAAGTAACAGCTGGCACATTTACATACCTGAGCCCTCCTCCAAGAGCATTTGGCTAGGAAGAGGAAATTCATGAGCAGAAAGGTGATTCCAGTCCCATCTCCAAGCTCCTGCTAAACTGTGGGAAGGAAGTGTCAGTCTTACCCTGAGCATCACCTGCATCTGAGCTGGAGCTGGAAGCAGCATGTGGAGCAAAGCCAACAAGGAGCAGCCAAGCAACAAAGGGCAGCTTTGAGAAGATGTGGCAGGACATGTCTCCCCCTCAGCAAGAGGGCCAGAGACTTACAGTTCCTGAAGGCAGTGGCAATGTTTAAAATAAAACTGTAAACCATTGTTCAAGAGCATTAGAGGGTGCATGCTTCTTACACTACCCATGGGAGAGACTAGTACCTGTGGAATGAGCATTGGAAAAGGCTGGCCTTCACATTTCTGCTCTAATTTCTTTCTAGTTCAGTTATTACATCTTCCCTTGCTGTTCAAGAAGCTCTGTCTGTGAGGCCCAGCAGCACAGCCACAAGTTTAAAGACCAGTGTTCCTAGGAACAAACAAACATTTTCTCCCATTCTCAGCCCATTGCCTTGGTGTTTCCTGGCAAATGAAGAAGGAACTGATTTGCAGCACTCACTCCTGCAGCCTTCAGTTGGGAATAGGATTCCTTGGCCCTCATTAGCACTGCAGGGAGCAATGCTTTCATCTGATACTTAATGGCCTGAGGCCAAATGTCTACAAGCCTCAGAGAAGTGTCTTACAGGAGAGAGCATCTGCCTTGAGATTCCACAATCAGGATCTTCCCTTCCAGCACACCAGGGTGTGGGACACTGATGATCCCGTCTGGCAGACAGCTGAATGTCACACATTTTAAACATCCAGACAGCATCATCTGGACAAAGAGGACAAAAATGGCTGCAGCCACTATTTAAAGCAGCTCAATATTCTTGTGTGTCTGATGGTGGGAGGCAGAGACACATTCCATGATGGAAAACAAGGACCCATAAGGGGGCTTCATTTCTACAGGACTCTGCTTCTAGGTGGCATCCAGCAGGCCCTGGGATCCAACCACCACCATGGTTCAGATGCACATCTGAGCTGGCTGCAGTCTAAATGACAAAAAATCACACTACATGGCCTTTGGGAATGCAACAAGTGAACAGCCTGTTGCTTCTTGCCACCAGGAAACAATTATTACAATCAACAACCTACTGCACTCTTACTTCCAAATGCTCAGAGACAACCTTTGGCTTAATAAATGCTCTTAAGTACTAGAGACATATTGAAGCAAGTTGCCTTTGGCAAGTGACCCCACCTTGTGCTGTACTGGAAGCTGGGTTGTCCCTGACTGTCCTCACTGCTGGAACTGCACTCCTGACACACAACAGCCCTTGGGGTTCACGGGCTCTTCAGCCTTGGCTCGCCTGGGAGGAGGCAAGAACATTCTGTTGCCTTTGGAGCAGGTGGCTGGGAAGGGCCCCGTGGTTTCAGTCACTCAGCATTGTGCCACTGCCAGCTCCCAGCACAAGGGCAGCCAAACCAACACAAAGAGGCAAAGGATTCCTCATGTCTCTCCCCTCCACCCTCGTACACTTGAAGAAGCAGCTGCACCCCCCCACTGGAAAAAAGCACCAAGGTAACTCCAGAGTATCCCAATAAAAGAAGACACCTTGTGTCCACCTTTGGGATGCAAAGTGAGCAGGTTGGTACCAGTGCCTGTCAGAGGGACAGGAAATGCCACCAGCTGGGGCATGGAGACATTGTCAGGGCAAGGGGGAGAGGAACACTAAGGTTTGCTTTACATTAACAGACATACATATCTAGAACAGTTACTCCTTTACAGCCTCATAAATTAGTGAGCCCACAGAAACAGGAGCCTCAAGGACATGCCAAAACCCTGCCGTGCAAACCACGTTAATTATGATAATGGCCAGATTTTAATAAGCCAGTTCCTGGCTCCCACACTTTCACCTATAAAACACACATATTTCCAAGGCCAGGGGATCTCAGAAATAACCTTGCAGCCATCTAATTGTCTAAACCCCAGTGGCAGAAAAATCATGTTAAAGGGTACATCACACCCCATATCCCTTTGAATTTTTTTAGCAAAAAAAAATAAAATAAACCAGATGAAAGGAAATTCCTCCTCTGTAAACCCCAACCAGTCACAGCAATGAAACAAATGTGTCTGCACGGGCGGTGTAGTGGCAAAGGAGACAGGAGGATGAGAGGAGGGAGATGAGAGAGCAGTAAATCATCTCCTCTGGGGAGCTCCTGGATCCCTGGCTGTGCAGCTCCAGAAGGAGATGAGAGAGCAGTAAATCATCTCCTCCGGGGAGCTCCTGGATCCCTGGCTGTGCAGCTCCAGAAGGAGATGAGAGAGCAGTAAATCATCTCCTCCGGGGAGCTCCTGGATCCCCGGCTGTGCGGCTCCGGCACGGACGCTGCTCTCCCTCCGTCTGGCAGCTCCACACACCTGCCAGTGCAGCCCTGCTGGGAGCGTGTCCGTGCCCAGCGCGGAGCTGGAAGGTGAGGAGGGAGGCGGAGCTGCCGCAGCGCTACGACCTCAGCTCCCGGTCAGGTTTCATGGAGAAGGGCTCCAGGCGCTCCCCCTCCGGCAGGAGGCTGTTGAGCCGCTCCATCAGCGGCACCGTCTGGTCGATGCCCATCTGGATGCGGCGCAGGATGGCCGACATCTCGTTGACCTTCTGGATCTGCTCGGCGTACTTGGCGTACTTCTTCTGGCGCTCCTGCATCAGGCTGTAGAGAGTTTCCACAGACAGGTCCATCTGGGTAAAAACAACAAGCAGAGCAAGGCTCGTTAGGCCAACTGTGGCTGCAGATCTTTCAGCACACTGTCCTTCCCAAAGGCAAACCACCTTGGATGCTCCAGTAACAGGAGGTAACAGACAGGTACAGAGGAGCTCCTCAGAAGGTACACAACCCGTTTGTCATGGAATGGGATAATTCATAGTTCTACACCAGGGGAGGACATATGATAACCTCAGTTCTCCACCTAAACACCTGATTAGAAAATTCTTCATTTGTAGAACTGAAAGCCAACAGGTGCTGCCAGGGATTTCCCAATAAACCAACACACGCATCCTCCAAGTTATCCAAACCCAGGGAACCCGTGGCCTCTGCCTACACCTGAACTGTATTTTCACTGGAGAGCATTCATTTGCAAGCATTAAACTCTACCACGGTTGCCAGTGCTAATTTTTCAGTTTAGCCAGGTTACTCTGCAGCTAAGCCACAGCTGTTATTACCATCATCATCTGGAAAACTCCTGCCTTGAGAGAACCACAATGGATTGCTAGTGTCCCTAATTTCCCTGAAATCCAAAAATAAGAGTGTTATAAGTGACCCCAGGAGAGACATTAAGTAAATTAGCCATGCAATTAAACACAGTCAGTACTCAAACATGGCTCGAGCATGATGACAATGACAGGAACTGCAGTGCTGTTCCTGCCATTGAGTGAGGAAGGCGGCCTTTATAATTCACAGCCCATTTTTCTGTTCAGCCAGACCTGCAATCTCCAGGCAGGATTCAGCCAGTAGCTGCCAGTACCTCACACACAAGCCCAGTCAGATGGTTTAAGCTGTTTTATATATTCTAAAATATGTACTACGTGTTCCAAGAGCTCAGTAACAGGGTTGCTTCAAGTCCTCAAGTGCACACTCGAAGCTCAGTTGGTTTTGCTCACTGTAACTACTTCACAAGCCCAGTGAGCCCAGTGCTCTGGCTCTTCCAGCTGGGATGTCTTTGTGGAAAGCAGTCCCCTGCCTTGGGACTCGGCACCAGCCCACAGTGGCGGGAGTGAAGGGCAGGAGAGGACACACACTGAGCAGTTTTAGCCCACTGCCACCCCTTACCACTGTTTTCCCAAACCTTTCCCATCTAATTCTCCCAGAGGAAGGAGGTCACTGGTCACAATGAGGCAACCCCAGGGAATCAATGCTGAGAACTCCTGGTCTACCAAGAAACACAGGTTCAAACAACATCCCTGTCCTGAACTGTGTGACAGAGTCAACCCATCTGGTGGAGGACAGTGACTGTACCTGTCCCAGGGACAACACATTTATCAGTGCAGTGCCAAGAAAACACAAGGTGCTGACCTGACCTGACTTACACAGCACTGAACAGGCAGGTGCAATCCTGACCCCACGTGCAGTGCTGTGGGTCTGCAGGGGAGAGCCTACAGAGGATGGGGTGGAAATGGTACAACATGAGGAGGGAGGGCCCAGCAGAGAGAACTCTGCCATCCCACTGGTGGCAGCAGGGTTTGACACTGGGGACGAACTGCTGTAGCTGTATGTGTTGACAAATGTCCCTTTCAAGCCCTGGGGACGAGGTCAACTCAAAAATAGTTGGGCAAGAAAATACTTTATTGAGAAACCTAAGTTACAAACAGCATTGAAAACAAACATACAAGTTTCTGCTGAACTGTTCCAAGGATTAGAGGGCATTTTTCCCCTCATCACCTCCATCAGAGCTGCATATGGTACCAACTGACCTTTTATTGCACCTGCACTTTCTACTGCTCTCAGGCTGAATTCTTCCTCTTTGCCTCTGTGCTTTCCTGTGAATTCCCTCCTCCATGCCTTCATGCATGGGACAAAATAAAAACCAGCAGAGCAGGAAACTCCAAATAGAGTGGAAACAATTTAAGCCTACACGGGGGTCTCCATTAAAACCCCAGCTTAATAATTTAGTACCTTGGCACTAGCTCTGTAAAGAGGAGTGTGTAAAAAGCAGACCACCACCAACTAGCAGTTCAATCCAGTGCCTAAAAACATCCTACCTAATTGAGAGACAGTGGCCTGGAGGGGCAGCCAGTGGGAAACCTGCCAAAAGCCAGCACGCCTCATTAAACACAGCAGCACAGGGACCCAGGCACAAACCTCCTCTGGTTTTGAAGTTCTCCTTCCCTGGCAGGTTCTCCACATGGCCTCACAGCACTGTACAAGAAGCAAAGCTGGCACTTACCAAGCTTTCAAGCAAAAAACACCCAAGGCCCCCCTTTCTCTCCATTCCAATAATTTCCATCTGCTGACTTTTAGGCTCCTTGTGTAAGTATGAGTAAGGTTCACTTACTGGGGGGAACGAGGGGAGAAGCTGATGCTGACCTGCAGTAGGAAGAAGAAATGCAGAGTGGCCTCCAAGCACTTTGCTACCTTTGGACACATTCATAACAGCCATAAAAAAGCTGCCTCACAAGAAAGAGAAAGGGTGTAAGAGTGTTTCCTATGGTTTCCTTACACCTACCATCCAGGTTTGCCTGCTGAGGGAGACCACAGCAGCTGCACAGCCTGAGACACGACAGGAGAACTGAGAAGTGGAGCAATTGTGAGGAAAGGTCAGTTTTTACTCAGTCTGAACCTGGTCTTTTTAACTATTAAAAAAAGAAAAAAAGGCAACTACATGTTAATTCCCCTAGATAATTGCCAATGTCTCTCTCAGCTTTCCTTGAAGCAGGCCTAAGTACACACTTACATTCTTCCTGCCACCTCCCCCTCCAAATGAGCTCTTCCAATGCCAGACCTTGTGCTTTTACCTCTCCTGGCATGCAACCCCATTCCTCTGGCACTGGGATGGGGCCCTCAGATTCTGAGGGTCAGCCCCATTTACCCACCCCAGAGACTAACACTGGCCTGAAAGAATCCATAAGGAGCAGGGAACACACATAAGAATCCACCTCATTCCTGTTTAATTTCATACATCACAGAGCAGCAATAAAAGGCATCTGGAAAAGGGGAGCTGAGGTAGAGTCTGGTTCCTCACCTACAGCCAAGGCAGTCCAAGACACCCTTGAGGGTCAGTGAGTGGATTTGCCTTCTCTGAACAGTTTCCATCGACTCCTGTGTCCCTGACACAAAGCCCTGCCACGTCCTCATCTGGAAAACATTCAAGTCTCAGCATTCTTGCCCATCCCAGACTGTGAAGCTCTCTGAGAAGCTCAGCAAGACAGCCCAGAGCCAGTAGTTCACTGTCCTACAACCATCTGAGAGTGTTTATTTGAGCCATTGTTTCTGCTCTGCTTGCTTCAAGCTTCCAGGCCACCAGAGCTGCAGACAACTCCCTATCACCCTGAACCCATCAGATGTGACAGATGTGAAGCAGTATTGTCACCAGCCCCTGACAACCTCACCATCACCAATCTGTCCTTCCAACATCACCACTCAGTAAGCTACACACATCCCCAGCTTAGTGGTACAGAAAAGTTTCTGGCGAGTTAAAAGACTTGAAGCCTGTTTAAGAAGCAACAGAACAAAGCAGAGGGCAGAGCCCAGCAGAGTCCTAATTTTCATCAAAGCAAGAGCTTCTGCCCTATCTGGAGTTAAAAAAAGAAGATGTGTTCTCAATGAAGGCATGAGAGCTCCTAATGTATATGTTATTTCTTTCCAAAAATCATTCCTCCTGTCAAAGCAGCAAACCTGAGGTCGGACATGCCCAGAGTAGAAGACAGGATCTTTCTCCCCTTCCTACATCAAAAAGGATGGAGGAGTTTCTTCAGCTTTCTTTCAGAAGCATAGGATCAGAAAAATGGCCAAGCCTTAAACTCACCCTCCAGCACGACACACTTTCTTTGTACAGCCAGTGACATTGAGAATTTATGTCTGTTTCTGTTTCAAAGCTCATGCCTCCTCTGTGGATTATCATCAGCAGGACACTAATTTGTGCCTCAGCTTCACATTTAAACATGAAACGACATCTACTGGGCTTTTCTTTCATCAAATGAAAACAGATCAATAATTACTTCCAACAACACTTCAAGATGGATATTTCCTCACTTAAAAGGGCCCCATCCAGCCCCTCCTACTACACCATTCACACTGTCAGCCCTGGGTCTCCTCTGCATTACTTAGGCCCGTTTGTAACACCACACTGATGAAACACAAAAACAACTGAGGATACTGTCAGACATCTTGCACACCATAAATTCTTGCATTCATTTAAAAATTCTTCTTGGCCCACACTGCCAAGCAGAATAAAGACATTAATTTAGCCCACAAAAAGACTGAGGTCAGCACTGGCCAATGCCCAATTCTTTTCAAGAGACCACACTGAAAACAAACCAGTGCCCATACATATATATATACACACATATATAGACTTCTTACCTGGCATGGTATTATAGTACCCCTGTCATGGGCACGTGAGTGTCCTAAGCTCTCAGAAAACACAGAGGTCACATCTCATTAGTTCAATGACTGAGAGACTGAAAACTGCAGCTAAAACACATTTTCCCTGGTTGCAGAACATGCAAATGCAATCAGAAGTTCATTAAACTTGGAATCAAATTTCTAGAGAGGCACTGCTGACATTCATGACAAAACAAATACATCTCGTAAGAGGATGTCCAGACATTCCCAGCTTCTCCAGTCCCTCCTAAAATGCCACTAAGGCAAGAAGATGTTTTTGTTTCCTCCCACATTTAGTTACAGCCTTCAAGAGCTCAGCCAGACATGCATTTGTCCTGTGTCCTTCTGTCCCAACAATTTCCTCTCAGCTCCCATCCCCTCCAAAACACACAGCTCTTAAGGTGCAATCCTTATTCCAGAAAGTTCTTTTGCTAGAACAGCACTCTGAGCACAAGCAGCTTTTCCTTCAGGTGCCTGACTGGGGTTAAATGAACATCTCTCTGCAGCTGCACACAAACCACATCACAAAGTGGCAGGAGGGAGTATGACTGCATGGAATATTAGTCACCATGTGCTGGTGTGAAAATACTTTTCAATCAACACACTTAAAACTGAAGACAACTCCTCTTTCTGTACTGCCTGAAAACAAATGTGCTCAATGAATGGTGTTCTTTTTTTTCTCTTCCCCTCTCTCTTTGATAATGTCACGCAAAGTCAGCACAATAGATCATGATGACTTCCTGATGCTGGGAACAGCCCCTGTTTCCCCACTCAGCACACACTGGTAAGTGATAAACTGACTGGGCAGCTTCTGTGCCAGGGGACAGAGCAGAGATGCTGAGCCAAGCATCCCACCCCCTTCTCTTCAGCTCCAGCCATGAGTACAGCTCTCATGGGGCTGTAGCCCTCCTCTGCCCCACTGCCAGGTAAACAACTGTGGTTTGTGGTTAGATTTTCCTGATCACATCTAAGATCGAATCCGCTGCCAAAATATTCCTTTTGCTCCCTCTGTCATCTGCCATTGCTGTAAACAATTGCTAAGGGTTATTCTGTCTAAGCACTGCACAGATCACAGTCAAGTAAGAGAAAGAAGAAGATCCATTTTAACTGGCTCGGGAACTGAATTATAGCAATATTAATATGTACATCAAGGCCCTTACTCCTAAAGATCTAAATTAAACCCATGCTTGGTCCCTTAGTTCTACAGTAGATACATGACTACATGTACCAATATAAGCTGCTGCACCTGTAGGATCAAGATTTTATAATTCTGGGAGGCCTTGAGACCCAAAAAAGCATTCAGAATTCCAAGGATTAAGATTTATTCTTGAAATAAGCTTTTCCACCTTTATGTCAGCGTCTCTGCCTGCCTATTGTGTTATTGGACAGGATGTGTTTGTCACTCCCACACAGTGTGGCCTCCTCAGCCCACACCTCCCTCCCAGCTCCAACTGGAGCCCTCCCTGCCTGAGAGCCACCAGCATCCCTCTGCCAACTGGCAGGCCCCCAAGATTAAGTTATGGCTGCTATCACTGACTGGTGCTAAAAAAACAGTCCCAAAGCTATGACTGAAACAATACCTACCTCCTGCCCAGACCTAATGCACCCACAAACTTGCAAGTGTTTAAAAAAGGCAGGGCTCCACTCCACAGAGATGGGAGAAGATGGGCAGGCAGCAAAACCTGACAGCCAGCTCTCCAGTCTGGACACACATCTCCTATCACAGTGCCATCCTAGTGGTCTGAGTTTACTTATGTTTCCCTCAAGACCACAGATACCCATCATCTTTGTCTTTCCAAACAGCCAAACTCTTCTCACAAAAGCAAGTGAAACTCAGGGCACTGCAAAGCAGCAGTCACACTGTCCTCCTTTAAAGGGGTTGAATAATCACTGCACCTAAGTCCTCAAAACAAACTGAGTCTCCCCAGCCTCTCTCTTCTTCAGTGGTTTGGTCTTCTGGCCCATGAGCTGGCCTGAGTACCAGCCTGCCAGTCACAAAGCAGCAGGATCACAGGGTGAAAAGCACAATCTCCCCCCCTGCACGTGATCCTGGGCTTCGAACTCAGCCTCTGCTGTGGCTGCATCAGACTTAAATGCTCAAGATTCCTGAAAAAACCCTAAAAAGACCTGATTTTACCAGTCAGCTTTCTAAACTGTCACCAAGAAAAGGTCACAGTAATTTCAAGCTCATAGTCTGTGATTAATAAGAATGCCTTTTCAGAGCTTTCATTTGCTGCTTTTGTAGAACAATCTACATCCATCTAAGAAGTCACCTCTAAAATTCATCATGACTAAAAAAACGTTAAGTTACATCCTGAGCATTAGAAATGTTTCCATACCTATTCTAAATAATCAAATTTAAGAAAAATAAATACAAATACCCCACCCAAACAAGATTATTGCACCTGTGTGTGCAATGTTCTCACAAAACCTCTTTTGTGGAATAGAATCCCACAGTAATTAATAACACACCCCTGATCTGTCTTCAATTAGCTGTTCTTGGAAAAGAAAAAAAAAATGTATCTGTTACAGATCTATTGCCTAAATGATAACTTGCACAACTCTTATTTCAGGCTACCTAATAATTCTGCTAGAAAACACAACCTTCAATCTCCTCTTTTCCTGATTTTATGCTGCTGACACATTGCTTGCCCACGACACTCCTATACCCAGCCAGAGCTTGAATGTTACAGGACAACAGCAATTACAAATGTTATTTACCCTTAGGGGGTTATTTTATAATAAATTTCAGTTTTGTACTTTCAACATGTCAGAATGACTAGCTTTAAGCAAGTTGGTTTTCTCATTACAAGCTTTGATTTGAAAAGAGATGACCACTATCATTAATGAGATGCTTCTCAGAAAACACCACCATTCTCATTTCAGAGTGAAAATAGTCAGCATCATTACATTTGCAAGCCATCTGCTATTTATTCTCAGCTTCACAGATGGGACATGATGGCTGTAGCTCTTCTTTTCCACGTGTCCTACAGAAGTATTTCAGAAGGGAATGATACTGCTGTGTTTAGTCAGGGTTAAACTAGAAGAAAATTATATTTAAGTAGAAAATGCTCTTAAATCTGTTCTCACAGAATGCAAAGGAGCTGGGTTTTAACTGTTTCCTACTGGAAAGTGAAGTGCTAAAAGGATTATCTAAGACTCCCTCCTTGTTCTCTGGGGAACTGCAGACAAAGCTGGGTTCACACACCCTGACACACTCACTGCCAGTCCAACACATCTGGGTACATCAGACCTCCCTCCATGTGCTCTGCACGTGCCCTGGATGCATGCAAGAAGGCTGAAGTGTTAGATGAGCATGGACATGAGCCCAGCAGTCAGGATTTGGGGATTTCTGGACACCTGAGAGCCCTGATGAAGCTTTTGCTCTTTTCCTGCCAGCCACATTTCTCATCTGAAAGTCCAAATCGACTTCCAGAGAAACTCAAAGGGATATCAGTTCTAACAAAGTCAGTCACTGGTAATCTGAAAAACTCCTGAAATATCTATTTGTAGCCCTACATCAGCTCTTCCTTCCATGTTTGAAAAGCACATGAAATGAGCCAAGTACACCCCATTGATGTTAAGGGGAGGATCTACTCCTTCACTCCCAGAAGAGACACTTTAAAGGCTGACTGCACCACACTTCCACAGTGCTGAAGCTCAGACATCCCAGCAATTTTCTGCAGGTCACAACATCTGAACAGTAAATCTTTGGCTTCAGGAAAGCCTCAAGGAAATCCTGAGCACTGTAGATTGTTTACAGACCAAGCTCTTCTGAGGCTATAGAATATATATATATTGTTCAAAATACACTAACAAGAGTACAAACCATCAGAGATCAGTGATTCACACAAAAGTTGGCAGTAGTGCCAGCTCTGATCCACTCTGAGCATTCATTTTTATTGCAATCAGCTGCAGTTAACTCAAGACTCACAGAAAGCTGAGTATTTCTTTCTTCTTTTTTATCTCTACTAATGAATCTCTAGAATAAACTGATCAAATGCAAGAAGCCATTTGAAAATTTGTACTACAATCTGCTAGAAGAATTTGTAATTGAAAAATAAGTAGTTCAGTTTCTGCATAGCCTTAGGTCAGACATAAGGAAGAATTAAATTCTATGGACTGGATTGAGCAAAAGGAAAAGCTATGACCCAAGAATCCTCTCTGACCTTAAAAACTCTTATAAATTCTTTACCATATCCTGCTGTGTTGATTTCTTTTGCAACTGCTACCTGAGCCTCTTTTTCAGCTGGAACTCATCTGATTTGGGATTTTGTCTTTCAGACAATTTGCAGCAAGTCCCAGCAGCCACTCTTCAAATGCATCACTTGCTGTTACAGTTAAAAAAGAAGTTTAAAAGCCTTATTTTTTGTCCAGTTCACTACAGTTTTGGCACAGTTCATGCAGATGATTATGGGGAATTCTACTACACTATAGTTCAGCATTTTATCCAGCCTTCTAGAGGCAGATGACACATTCAGTCAGGAGCAATGCCCACATGAATTAATTAATAGTAAATCATACGTTTCATACCTCAGAGCAGTGTTGCAATAATGGCTAATAAATGCTCTCATGTAGAGGCATTCATGCCCCAGTGGCACAGAAACATTTAGGAAACCCTACCCTTCATAAAAAGTGAGATGGGCAGATTATTTGCCCTAAAGCTTTGTAATGCTTTCAACATGAAGTCATCTCTGCAGATCACATCTGATTATTACCACAAGGCTAATTTTGGGGCTGCTAACACCAGGTCCACCCTGCTCCCTCAAGTCTACCAACTGCCACCTTAAAGTCATCACTGCAACTTCAAGTATTTGCAAGTAAGGCCAGCTAACCTGTCTAAAACAAAGATGAAACTGTTGAAAAGCTTCTACCCAATATTCCTCACCCCAATTCTCACTGAAGAGCAGAGTTGACACCTTGAAAATTTCAATTCAACACTGAAACAGGAGGTAATATGTTAATAATTGTTAATAATATTAAGAATGAAAGCTTGTAAATTGACTTTTCCTATATCAACACAATCCTTCAGGGAGGGAGAAGGCCATTTTACATCTACATTAATGCCAAACTGATTTAGAAAGAGAAATCATATCATTTTTTGTCTTCATTTGACTAAGCCAAACAAGCAAAGTTATTTCAGTTTCCTCCCCAAGGTTCTCCACTCCCCACACATCCTTACTGCCCTTTTCTTGTGTTAGGAACTCTCCTTCCTTGAGCATTAGGAGAGCTGCACAGTGTGTCAGATGAGACCCCTCAGCTCTGTGCAAGACAATCAGCACACTCTCATTTCTCCTGGAAGTACAAGAATACACCCCAGGCTGATACTTGCTTTCTTCCTGTCTCAAATCCCTTTCATGCCCAAATCCACCATCAAGCCTGCTGGCTCTGTAATGAAATCTAGCACTTCTTATTCCTATTGGAAGTTTTACAGTCTTGGGGCAGGGGGTTGCTGGAAGTTTTTTTACCACCTGGGAAAACAAGGCTTGAATAAGAAATCCAGTTTCCTAGTTTAAGCAAGCTGTGAGAAGGAACTGAATTATATTCCTTCTGGTACCTGATGATAATGAACTCCATGCACTAAGCCTGATGAAAGAGTTACTAAAAGGCTTTTTTGCATGCTAGACTTGGGATCTTCAGGGACAGTTTCTTAAGCACCTGAGCTCTATAATAACACCAACCTTTCTGACTGCTAGATGCTTGCTCAAGCATAATTTTCTTCCTTGGAAATTCAGTTGTGGAAAGGATTCCAGTTTAGATCTTTCCTCAAAAGGCCATAAAGCACAAGAGAAGGGAAACATGCTGGAACTGATTACACACATATATTCTAGGAGCAAGGGACTGGGTGTTTTTACGACACCAGATAAAGCAGTGCATGTCAGCAAAACAGATTTCAGACTGTCACCAGTGCAAACAATCTTTTCTCTTCTTTTATAACTGCTAGATCCCTTCATAAAGTTCATGTGCAACAGAGCACTGGCCATCTGCCTCAGGCATACACTGCTAGGCATTAATTCTCAATATTTAAATAACAATTGTGAAGTCTTTTCAAGAGCATTTTCACATTTTGGTGCTGGCTGGTTAAGACATCATCCCACCACTTAGGTATTCAAGCTACTTGCACAGCAGACTGGAGAAAAATGAGCAAGATCAACTAAAGAACATGAAGATTAACATGTTTCCAGCTTAGCAATCCTGTGCATTTATTTCTGCATGATGGTGCCTGTTGAGACTCCAGTCTTTATAAACAACACTTCATTGCTGATGAGAGGAGAAATAGAGCTGGATAGATTGTCACAACAACTTCCAAGATGCCAAAGACTAAATTTAAGGTATTGATTTCTTACAGAAAACAATGTTCCCTAGTTTTTTTTTCCTAAAGAGCAACGTAGCATTAAATCCCTTGAAAATACAAGTGGCATTTCAACCGAGGTTCTTTCCCTTTTCAGAAATATTATAGCACAAGGAATTCTTTCCCTGGACCTGGTGCATTGGTCGTTTAAGTCTGTGAACCAAAAGGCTCAATTTTGCTTGCAAGGTAACACAGCCTCATCTAGAACATCTTCATATGTTGTGTCAAAATTAAATACATCTCCATTTTCATTTTTGCCTTATTTTTGATTCCCTGAGCCCTCCCCTTTAATGGGCTGAAAGGTAACTTTATGGGCTGGTCCATATGGGCCTTAAAGCAAAGGCCTGAAGCTGAAGATGCATTTTTGATTTAGTAAGGCCATTCCTCTTTTGGTAGCCTAATTCAGTTTAGTCAGAAGGTGCATCACTCTCAGGGCATGTCTGCTGAAAACAGATTCCACAGTGATGGAAACTCAGGTCTGAAACCACCTACAGGGAAACTGTAACTAAGAGGAATGACAATAAACACCTCACTCAGCTGAGTCCTCAAACAAACCAAACCAAAGACGGGGCAAAAAACACCTCCCTGAAACAACCCCTTCATCTGAATCCCTTCCCTGAAGGGGCACTGCTCAGCTGTGACTGGGCCATGGGATGAATCCCAGGCACTTGAGATCTTTGTGCCCATGGAGGGATGGAGCTAGGAGCAGTGCCTGTGGTGTTTCTCACAGCAGCAGCTCTGTGTGCTCACAGCACGTGTGCACCTTGAGTCTCCCTGCAGCTGTGGCTGACACAGTCCCCAGCCAGGCAAGGTCCTGCCAAGGCTTCTGGCCCAGATCTCATCCATTCCTGGGGATGGAACAGCTTCCCAAACTTGGGACAGCTTTTCCCTTTATCACCACCTTAAGGGACCTTGCCCTTACATTTCCAGCAGGGACCATCAGACTGCTACGAGGTGTCCCTACCACAGCCAGCCCTCCCACCCCTACAGAGAGGGGTTTAAAGCCATGAGCCATGCCCACAGCAAGCCCATCCTTCCCTCAAGGTGAACAAAACCATGGCCATGACTTCTGCACACCACATTCCCCAGCACCTTTGCCACAGGATGACGGGGTGTGTCTGATAAAAACCCGCTTTACGTCACAGAAACAACATAATTACAAATAAAGGTCAAAAGGCCACACAGCATTCATAAAAAAGATAAACTGAAATCCCTAAATCCCCAAACTGTTGGGCACATGCAGTGACATGAATGGCTGAATCACAATTTATCAGTTTTAAATGCATGAGATAAGCTACAACATGTTTGTATATAGAAGTGATTTTCTTGTCAAATCAAGACTTGCTGCTTACAGGAAATAATGACTGAACATCTGCTCATAATTTTAAAAAGCTGAACTGGGAGACGTGATGCTGTGTTTGTGGGGCTGCAAAAGTTATTTATTTGCCAAATATTAAGGGATGTATTTCTGGATAACTTAACTTAATACTAGAGAAGCCCATTACATTTACTTTTTTGCAGCTAGCTGCTAATGTAAAAAAACAAAGAAGAAGAAACCAAAACAAGTCAAATCCATATACAGGTTACTCTGGAGTATTTGTTCAAATTAATGAGCTATTCCCATAGAAAAATTTATAGGTATGAAACAAGCCATACACTGCAATTTGCTGCATGGCAAACCAATTACTGATATTAATGCCTGCCTGGACAAAATTTATTTAACTATTGTGAATATAAAAGTAATATTTATTATATTTGAAAATGTGGGGAGTTTCCCCCAACTTTCCCCTAAAGATGTGTGTCAGCTTAGACTGAGACATTTAAAATTTCATCTTGTATTGTAAAAACTGCTTTTTTCAAATTTATTGGCAGTCTGGGCTTCCTGTGGTAATAAAAGCTACAAATAACACTGTATTAACATTTGTTTTCAAGGCAAAGCATTGGAGCCCTCCAAGTAACCCATTTCCAAATACATTTTAAGCACAGTGTATCTAGGAACTACATTTGCCTTTAAGGGTACATGGGATACTTCAAAAGCACAACCCCACTGACAATGCTGGAAGTCTAGTAAGAAATGTTGAAGATCTTTTCACTCAAAGCTTCTTTGAAAGGTGCTGAGAGGGCTTTCAGTTTCCCTTTTGCTTTCATAGAAAGAAGACAGGCCTCAATTTTCACCTGTGACTAGTAATTTTTGGATGCTTACCTTCAGATATTTTGTAAGATGTGATTTTTGAGAAGCTCGTGCACACAATAATCCTTTTTTAAGTCACCGAAACTAGACTATTTTGAAGGCATGCAAAATCATGGGCCCATTCTGAAAATTTAGCTCTGTTCCCCAGCTTTTACCTACTCCACTCCCTGGTATTCACCATCCCCTATCACATGACTCCTGAAATTCTCCTTGTTTCCCATTCCCTGGTATTCACCATCCCCTATCACCTGACTCTTGATATTCTCTCCCTGGCACCCAAAACACATATCCTCCACTGGCAAAGACTTAATGTAAAGCAGTCCTCTCCCCACTTATTTGCTGCTTTCCCCCATTCATATCTTCAGAGCTGGTCAACATTTGCCTTCAAAGTGATCCTGTCAGAAACCCTCTGTTTTGCAGATCACAAAACTGGGGCAGACACTCCTGGTGAAGAGAGCACATGTGGCTCTATCAAACCCACAGCAGCTGGAGTTCCTCAAAACTTCAAATGGGTTACAGTGCAAATCTATAGTATTTTCCCTAAAAAGATGGAAGCACATCCTCCTTTTTTTTTCTTGACAGTGAAGACAAAACCTCTTGCCATAAGGAAATCACTCCCTCCCAAAACCAAAACTCATTGTGGTATGAACAACTGCTGAAAAAAGGCATCTCAGTCAACCACCTTCCATCACCCTTCAAGGAATCTCTTGGATAAATGTATTTCTGCTCCAGAGAGAACAGTCACAGCCACGTGGAAGCTGCACAGGTTCCACATTTAGGAGCAGATCTGGATCCAGCCAACACTGCAAAGAAATCCTGGCTACACTGGGAACTGGGATGGAGAGCAAAGCTACACTGCACTGCTCCCTGAAGGCACAGAACACACAGATGGCTCTGCTCAGACCTGCAGTCACTACTGTCATCCAAGTAGGGTTTTTTTCTTTAGCCCATTCTCTTTCCTATTCAGAACCATTGTGATTCAGACTGTGTGCTGATTTGCAAACCACCACAGCCAATTCTGGGTTATTGAGGACCAGTTAATTTACAGCAGTACTTCTGAGTTTTGACAGAATCCAGGAAACTTCTTTCCTGGTGACACAGACAATGAACAAAAGATATTTGCTCTGGGACATTTTGTCAAGGAAAGACTAAAAAAAAAAATCCTGGCTGCAGGCAGTGTGAGTGTAGCATATTATACAGCAGGACTATTAGTACAGTTTAGAGTCTGAGAAGTGAATGTACCTCAGACAAATGGTAGGAAATCAGAGACTGAAGCTCACCAACATTTTGTAGAAAGTTAAAAACACCAGTCACTTGACAAGTCTGTTATCAGAAGAAAAACACTTCAGTACTTACAGTGTTAAAGAAAGGGAAAGGGAAATACTGGCTACCAAAATGAGGTAAAAAGAATTTACTGTCCAAGCTTGTGCACACATTCTACTTTTCACAGTATCTTCTCTTTCATTTTCATGCTTCACTAAGGGTCAAAAGCTCTGTGTACATGGCAAAACTAAATCACTGCTGACAAATGGGTGAAGCCAAAGGCAATTTCCTTTGTCTACACTTGTAAGGAGAGACATCCCCTGCTCTGGTTCAGCTGCACCCTGCGTTGTCAACAACTGTCAGCAGTGGTTCAATTTAGTGCATCAAGGAGAGCCCAAACAATTTGGAAAGAATGATTTAAGCCAAGTGGGTCCCACCCAGATCCTCCAGAACGCACATGCAGAACAGCCAAAGCAAGAAAAACATTTTAAAATTATTAGCAAAAATGAACAGTAAAAACCCACCAGATCTGGCAGAGGGACTGAAAGCATCTGAAGTTACTTAAATTTGTGACCCAAAAAAACCCAAACCACAGCTGATTTGTCGGTTCCCTGACTTACAGAATTCTCCATTTCTCCATCACTTGGTCAGAGAAGGGTGTTATAAAGAAGCTAGTGAGAATATCAGTATCATCATTTAATTTATTTTAGATGAGAGATAATCACAAGCCTTATGAACTGGAAGAAAACCACCGTAGCTAATTTGAAAGGGACTCTGCCACTTGCCCTATAGAAGGCAAACCCAATTCATGAAGATTGTACTGGTGGTGTCTAAACGACTTTAAATCATGTCACTAGTCCCTCTCACACTTTAACAGCCAAAAGAATTACAATCTGCTTGGATTAATGCAGTACACTGTCATTAGGCTGGCAATTAAATCCCATTTCTGAGATTGTATGATCTGAGTCACCAACATCTGCAAATATCTTTACATCTTGTGTAATAGCTGGCCTCAGATCTTGATACACCGAAGCAAAAAGGCCTTTTTAATGCTTCCCACATTATTTTGGACTTGGAACTTCATGATGACAGCAGCTTCTCAAAACAGCCCATGAATCAAATTTATTACCCACTTTGTCATGTGGGATTTTCTTAGCTCTAAGCCAATAGAGCAACAACAAATCAAGGTCAGTGTTTATACTGCATGAATAAAAATTAACCACATGCTCAGAAACATTTTTTTGACACTGAAAAGGCATTTGGTCTCAAGGACTTTTGACATATGCAGAATTCACCAGCTCTTCTACACATCTGTGGGTATTTGAGAAAACACCTCAAGCAACATTTCCCTGTCACGCCAGTCTGTCTTGATTAACAAAAAAAAAAAATCTGGCAGCCATTCTACTGCTTCTGACATCAGCAGCCACACATGAGAAAGACAACCCTATTGCAGGATGCTCATCCCAGGAATTAATTCAATCCTGAACAGTATCATTCAATACATTCAATTTAAACAGACCAAATGATGGTTTAGTGGTAAAAGCAGCACCATAGGAGACCTTTTTGCCACAGAGGTCAGAAATGAGATGGCATGTTACGGGCTTTGAAAACAAATCTAGCCCTACAAATCCACCAAAGTACTATCTTCTCCAGCCACAGAAGATGTTAAGATAACTGCTACCTTCCTTAAATCAGAGCCTAACCTTGGGGGCATAATAAAACACATGCTATACAGACCTAAAGAGCTCTACCCTAAAAACATCAGTAACATTTCGCTCCTTGGAGAGCGGCTTGCAGCACTCCCCATCCCAGGGGGAGCAGCTGCCGTTTAGGGCCAGACCTCCTCGGGCACAGCCAGCAAACACAGGAGCTGGCAGTACCCGCAGTGCAGCCCCGGGGCCCCGGCTCGCAGGGCACACCCGCAGGGTCCCCGTCCCCTGCACTGGCTGTCCCGCAGGAGGCTGCAGGGGACCTGGGGCCATGCCCAGCCCGCCCCGGAGCGCCGCCCCGGCCCCTCCCCGCCCCGCACCTCCTTGATGCGCTTCACCAGCGCGTTCTGGTCGAAGGCCACGGCCTCTGCGCACTGGTGGAGGTGGTCCTGGTAGCGCAGGCACAGCTGCAGCACCTGCTGCGGGTCCAGCTTCTCCAGCCTGGCGTTGGTCGGGGACGTCTGCCCGCTGAGGAGTCCTGCAACAGAGCGAAGGAAGGGCCGGAGTTAATCTGGCTGGTCGCACAATTAGCCCAGCTGCGATCCAAGGGACGGCAGAACAAAGCTAGCGGACGAGATTTATGAGGGGTGAGGAAAAGCTGGTTCAGAATCGTTTAAGGATGTTTTGAATTTACAGCAGTGCAGAGAGCAGTTTGCCATAGAGCTGGGCCCTCCCTGACAGAGCCTAAACAGATTCTAAATGCAGGTCTGTAACGCACATCTCCTCAGTTTTCAGCGATATGCAAGTGCTGGTTTTTCTCCTCCCCAAGCAATCCTAAACTGTGAAGAATGAGCCCTCTCCTAATTTATGTATGCCAGAAGAGGAAGGAGTTGAAATCTGCATTCCCCGAAGGCACTGGAGTCACACTGTTTTCACCAGACTCACACTGCCAAGACCAGAGCTCCAAAATTTCGCTGGTCCCCCAAAATAAACGTGAGTAAACAAGTGGCCCACCTTAAGTTAAATTATTAGGGGTGAAATGTCCACATTTTGCCTAACTTGCCTTTTTTAAAGCTTCAGAACTCTTTTACCTCCTAAGACTTTTCTTTACACTCTCAAAGACTAGCAATATATCTCTTTTTGTTCCTTTAATATGGAATTAAGATCCCTACCTACTTTCATGACCAGGCTTCACCAAAAGCTCACAAAAAAAAAAAAGACATTGGACTTAAAAGTGAGACAACTGGTAATATTCAGAGGAGCAAAATTGCCCAGAGAAACTTCTCCTGCTCATTGTTTGTTGCCTACATAGTGCAACTTGAGAATGTCTGCTGAGCTCCAGCATGTGTGTGCCACACTGACTGCCTTCCCCACAGCAGCTGGAAAAAATGATGCTCAGCTCTCAGGCCATCCGTTTTTTGCTCTTTCATTTACTTATTTTCATTTCATTTTCCTTCAGCATTAGCATAACTTTTTTTTTTTCTTGTTGGGACACCATCTGTGACAAACTGCACATACACACAATGTGCTTTTCCCAAAACATCCATCAAGCTATGTAAACTGAATTCAGTGACTGCACGCATGTGCCCTCTGGGACTCTCGTTTTACAGACAGGAAAAGACATTAAAACAGCAAATGTAAGCAAGTATCACACTAAGCAATTAAAAAGTAATAAATGCCAGTTATTTGGATTGGAAAAGCTCTCCTAAGAATGTACCTCAGTGGAAAATGGAAAGTATTTTGAATGGCCCCCATGCCTATTGGAAGCTACAACTGGTGACATTGAGTTCTTGCTAAAGCACAAGAACAAGACAGAAACCAAGAAGCAATTCAGAAGTATCTTACGAATATGAGCAAGTTAAACCTTTCTGAAACCATTTACAGATCAAAATGAAAATAAAACTAGGACAGTAACTTCATCAAATATGAAGAGGCAGGTTTACATTTCATCAACACTCAACATCTTATTCTCCCAGATGCTCCCAATTGCTCTCCACACAAAACCTCATTGTAAGAGATTTTTAAAAAAGGTGATTTTGTTTTACTGATTTGTCCGCTACAATTGTGTTGCCTCAGTCAAGAGGTCAGAAGAGGAAACAAACCATTTAGTCTCAAAACCCTGTATTAGCAACAGTCAAATTATTTTTTATGTTTTGGAGGTAATAAACAAAATCTTAAGATTCATCAGTATCAGTTGCAGATCTTTCAAATCTACTTCCAGGTAAAGTACCAAACTGTGACAGGAACAAATGCACTGAAGGAAATAAGACTTTTTAAAAATTGTTTACGTTTCATGTTCTGGTGCTTCCTCAGTTCACAAATTGTGATCTTTTATAATATTATCCTGTCAGGATGAATGTTCAAATAATGTTGTCAACTTTTAATATGCTGAATGTTCACACAGGAATGAAGAGTTCACCATACACCTGAGGCACTTACCCTGTCTCTGCACTGATCAAATACATGATGCTATCAGGCAACTAATTTTCTTTTATTACTAATCTCTCACCAGCTTCAAGAGGAAAAAGAAAATTAGACACTGTTTAAGAGATTTAATTAACATGAAGTATGTGCTTTGGCCAGCTTATGAGAATTTTGAAGTGGAACAGGCCAAGGACTGTAAAATGAGCTAATAACATGCTACTTAAACTCATGTACTTACAGCCTTGTACAGGTTTCATAATGCTAAGAGAAAAATTAATAAACCTATGCCTCTCATTTTCTATCCAGAAAAACACAAGCTCGAGTGAAGGGAGACATGCCCTATTCAGCTGGAATTCCTTCATAAGAAGACAGAGGGGGAAATACAATCCAGTACAAATGTTTGGACTAGGGATAAAAAACAAACATCATGTGCTGCTTAAAGATAGAGTATGGTATTATTCTGGGTGATGCAGTAGGGAGAAACCAAGGGAATTAGCTTCTCCAAAGACCTCTGGGGTAATGCTGACAATGCCAGAGAACAATTTAGCTTATTTTCAACTTGTAAGAAAGGAAGAAGTACAGTAAACAACAGCCCAAAAAGGCCATGCATCCTGGCAGGAACTCCCATTGTCAGAAAGTCAACCCACCATTTTTTTTGCTGCTCACTGTAACCACTTACTAACCATGCTATAAATATTAACATTTCTTACTAACACTCCCCTCTGCCCTGCTCAGGTGAGTCCCCACCTGGAGCACTGCAGCCAGCTCCAGGGTCCCAGCACAAGACAGACATGGATCTGCTGGAGTGAGGCCACAGGAAGGACACAAAAATGATCAGAAGGCTGGAACCTCTCCTGTGAGGAAAGACAGAGAGCTGGGGGTTGTTCAGCCTGAAAAACAGAAACCTCCAGGGAGACCTTATCAAAGCCTTTCAGTATTTAAAGGGGCTTGTGAAAGACAAAGAGAGACTTATACCACAGCCCTGAAGTGACAGGACAAGGGAAACAGTTTTAAACCAGAGGAAATTTGAATTGGACATAAAGAAGACATTTCTACAATGAGGGTGGTGGGAAGTTGGATGTCCCATCCCTGAAAATGCTCAAGGTAAGGTTGGATGGGGCTTTGAGCAACCTTATCTAGTGAAAGGGAGTGAAAGATGTCTCTGCCAGGACAGGGTGGTTGGACTAGATGATCTTCAAAGGTTCCTCCCAACCAAAACCATTCTATGATTTAATTAATTCACCGCATTTTATTTTTTTAGCAAATCTTATTTATATTAATATAATGTATGAGTAAAAATCTCTCCTCTTGAAAATCATTGTCTCCTTCTTAAAGCCTTGTCCCACATTTTGACCTCTCCACTGAACAGGGCCATCCCTCAGTGACTGGTCTACGTGTGGTTTGTAAAAGGATATGAGATCACATCTGTTGCAGTAACATATTTATTAGGTCACTCTTACAAGTGCCAAAAAAGAGGAAAGACAGAGGTCACTGAGTGGTTCAGGCTCGCTCCTGAAACATCCAGAGCTTGAACGTGGCCACCAGCACATCTCAGAGCAACCAACCACTGGGGTACTATCCCTTGTGCACTGAGGAAATGGTGTTCCTGTGATTCCTTCTGTGGGATCATTACTCCCTGGCCCCACAAGAGCACAGTTCTGCTCTTAAATGCAAAGAAAACAGCATCGAGAGCTTTCATTTCTTATTAAACTGAATACTCATTTTTCAAGCTGCTGGTTCTCTTCCAAAGAAGGAAGCACACCAGGAATCCTCTGTGCACTGCCTGGAGCCTTGGGAAGAGGCTGCTTGGCACATGAGTGATCCAACACACCCCAGCATGACAAGGGAGGGCTGCACTGGGGGTGTTGTGCCTGGGGAAAACAGGAATGGGAGAACAGGAGAAGGCCTCCTGCACAGCTCCAGTGCATGGACCAGAAGGGGCTGGCAAGTGCCAAACATTGCACAGTCCTGGCTATCCCATTACACCATAAAACAAGGAAGACCACAGACTACACCTCTGTGCCTGCCAGGATGATGAGATGTCAAATCTCCCACCGACTCGGACACATCTGCCCAGTAAACAGCACGAGCAGGAGGTGACAAACAGCAGCTGGGACAAAGACAGAGTCACATTTCTAAAGCACAGTGGTGCTTCAGAAAAAAAACCAGCTCAATACACCAAGTATGTCGTGCACAGAGAAATATCATATATCACTACAAGGGTAGCTGACCCACAGACTTGACAAATCTGTTATTGTTTCCATATTCCTTGGCAAAGCAGAGGCATGTTAAAACCATTTTCCTCCTACTTAGTCATCTCCTTGTTGGTTCCAGGTCAACATACACGTCCAACAAATCATATCCTACTGAGCAGAAGAAAGCTGTTTAAAAGTTTAAAAAGCATTTTTATGACTAGAAGTGAAGTTCTTGAAAGAAAGCTTTTCACACAATACTGATTCTACACACAGAGAACACAGTACCCTACCACAGTTATGTTCTGCTGCCTTGGTGGCAATCCCAACAACACCTTGAGTGCTTTCCAACCTGAAAAGCATTTATTCTTCTTGTAGACTTCTGTACTTCCACTTGTCAATCCCCTTTTCAACCAGTAACAGTAGGCATTACAAAAAGAAAACCAGGAGGTTGTTAATTTATTATTACAGACAGCAAAGCATATGATTTGTGGGGTCTTGTTAGTAATTTTAGGGCCAGAAAGAGTTGCTGTCATCAGCTAACCAACCTTTCTGTGGAATATAAGAGAGGACTTCAGAAGTTATACCTTCTTAAATCAGACCAGAAGTCTACCTTGACCAGAACACTGCTTCCAACATCTGACCACAGTGGACATTTAGGGAAAAACTCTCCACGTCTCCCAAGTTATTAATAAAAATTTCAGGCAGAAAAAAACATTCTCAGTGAAGCTGTGGACACTTGAATTTTACTAATCCTTTTTGAAAGGTACACCTTTATCTCCACAATATCCTGTGGCAGTAAGTATGATGCTTATTTACAGAGCATGAAAAAAACCCTTCTCACTTACTTGATGCTCTGTGGTTGTGCTGTGACACCACAGAAGTGTGAGCAAGGTGTACTTCATTCCAACATCTTTCCAAGCTCAAAAATCCCACTGATCAGTCTCCTCTCCCACAGGTGACTTAATTTCTGGGATTACCTCTGTAATACCTTCAAATGCCTCCAACCTGAGACCTTACTCCCCTCTTTAAAAGCCAAGTCAGTTCTTCTGCAGAATATATTGGTCACACCTCTAAAAATGCAGCTGCTTTTAAACTGCCCTTTGCAGGACCTGCCAATCACCAACACCCTTTTTAAGAATGTGCATTACAGTGTATCCCACATGTCATCACCTCTTCCCCCAAGAGCAAGGTTAAATAAAGCATCACATTCCACACCATGGTCAGTAATGGCTTGTCAGCTTTACAGAGGCATTCCTGATGCTGGTACCAGTTTTTTGGAGGTTTATTACAATGGACATAACCCATCTTTTTCTAAAACCTCTTCTGTGAACACTTCTCATTCATCCCTGTCAAAAATGATGCTTTTTGGAAAGTCTTCTCTGAGGACAATCCCACAGACTCTCCTGCAAGCTTCCAGATAACCTTCAAAGCTTTTATTAAGTACAGACAAGTAGAAATCTGTTTTGAAGGAAATTTCTGTTCTGGTTTTCTGATGACTTCCTATTTAACCCACTATAGTTTGCAATCTTTTGCTCTTCTAACAAAAGTTTCTTTTTGCCTGGGTTTGGGGGGTTTTGTTTGTTTGGTTTTGGAGTGTTTTGCCTACAGGTCCCTTCACATTGCTTTAACTACATTGCTTTTCCTTCTCCCATTCTTCAAACACACCTATACTGCCTGAAACTTATTTCAGCACTCCCCACTTCTCTTCCTACCCTCATTTTTTTATGGTATTCCTCTTCATAAAATTAATCCAAGACAGTTAAAATTTTCAGCTCTTCTATTCCACATGAATTTGAGTAGATTACAGTTACTACAGTATATAATAATAATAATGCAGTATATATAATAGAGCAATTTCATTTACTGTCATTAAGGCAACATTAGTTTCAGCTCAAAAAGAACTAGTGTTTTTCAAGTCTCCAGGAATTCTTCTGTGTTCCAAGGGTATTTAAAAACTATCAACCCCACAACTTGCCTCTTTAAGCATTTCTAAAGCTCTTAGGTAGAAGCTCTACCCAGTCTGGTCAGCTTCTTAAATAAAGTCTGGCCTCAGTGGCCACAGATTAACTATTATCCTTGTCTTCCTTGTTGCCATCTGCATGGGAAGATTACTTTGCCAGTACCTCCAAGATTCCTAAGTACCAAAAAAAAAAAAAAGATTCACACAAGAAACAGATGAAATTACATCCCTAAAGACCAAGTCTTGTTTCTTGACTGTTGCTGCTTGCACATGTTTGGAGGCAGCAACTTGTTATTAGCTGAAATAGAGAATAGATTTCCATTTATCCTCCATGCAGGAGCACTTCAGTATCACCTACTGAATAGAAAGAACTGCACACCTATGTGCAGCAAAATAAAAGGTATCAAAATACTTGCATAGAGATATGGTAATCAGTTTTACAGGACTCTTTAATGACTAAATGCTTTGAATTCTAATTGTGTACTTCCTCTCTCATTCTGAAAAACTAAGAAAAGACTAAATTTTTCAGCAAAGCCTGAACAGTTAAAATAAATTTTCTGTTTTGGTTTTGTTGTGGGGTTTTTGGTTGGTTGAGGAAGGTTTTGTTTGTTTGTGTGCTTTTAATAACACCTGAGTTAGGAAACACCAACGTTTACACGCTCAAATTTGAAAACTCAGGCCACTCTTAAGAAACAGACAATTAGTAAAAGTCAATCATAAAGAAAAATGAAATAAAAATCAAATCACTACTATTCACCCACAAATCCTTAAGCTGAAATGTGGATGACCACATGATCTTTTACTCAAAGCAGTTAATTTTCTAAAAATCTCACTGAAAAAATACCTTGTACTAAAACACACATTCACTCCAAAACAAAAGTTGGCTTTGTCGCCTGTGTATATTTTCAATTCCTTTGAACTTTAGTGAGGGAGCACAGAGACTGTAGGCAAACTGAATAGTTATTGTGTGAGCAAAGAACACATTTGTATTGTTGCAAGGAGTGCTGGCTGCAGCAGCAGATTTCCCCTCTGCTTTGGAGTCGGTACCATGTGACCATTTACTGCTGCATGGGTGACAGATGGGCTGAGCACTCTCCTCTGGTCATATCATTTTAGAGGCAACTTTTCTGACCACAAAGCTCAAATATGCTTTCTGTGGGAATTCCATTGGGTCTCCTAAGACTCCCTAAGTTATAGCCTGCAAGACATTAGTCACTGAGATTTATATAAATCACCTCCCCTTTTGTTCCTCCACCGTGTGTCTTAAAAAACAAACATTAAGAGGATCCAGAGCATTTAGGCTTCTATAAAAATGCAGCTTGCTCCAATTATAAGACAAACCCCTCACATTCTTACATATTTCCACCTATTGAGGTCATACAACTTAGATTATAGAAACTGTGATGTAGAGGGGAATAATTACTGTTATTGATTATTATTATTTGTGTTAAATAAGTATTTGTTGTGACACTTCTGCTTTCCAATGGAGACTCATTTTGCTGAAGACTTACATTCTGCAAAGATTTTCTATATATCATCAGAGCTTTCTCTGTCACACAGGGATGGCCACACATAACCAATAAGGTGCACACAGTTTTTTGCACCACTGAAGTTTGCAGCTTCTCTCACGTGATGATTTTTGCTCCATGCTTTGTAGGAGCTATACAGCACCATGGAGCCAGAACATGACCAGGGCTTTGAAGACTGCTGAAAAAACACAAATGTCCCTCAATGATGCAAAAAATGCCTAAATGAAACCTTCCATTTTAAAAGAAGCCAAGCTGAAAGAAATCAGAAATGCTGTCTCATTCAGATTGTTAGGAACCTGAATGTCCAAAAGGAGAAAACAGTGCACCATCTGCAGGTGCTCAGATTTCAGTCTGGAGTCACTTAGGATGTGCCTCTCTGCAAGGACAAGATTGCCCAGGGGTTACACCTTCAAAAAGTTGCTAGAGGTTGCCACAAAACTAGAAGCTTCTTTTGAAGCTTCAGGTAGGGGGGAAAAGTACACAATATACTCTGAAGAAAGCACACAGCTGCACTTTGTCAACTAAAAGCAGCCAAGATCCTGTTTAGTCCATCTCCTCACTAACTTTTCACTTCTAGAGCAAAGAGGTAACATGGAAAAGAAGTGGTTTTGACTCCACAGTTGCAATATTGTATGGCCAACTTCCTGCAACAGACCTCGAAGTATAAAAATAGACACAAGGGTGGAAAAAAGGATGGGGTTACTCACAGGAAAGTGAGAGACCATGCTCTTGTGCTATGCAATAAACTGTATTTGCTATGCAACACTCTGTCTTGAAAACACACCAAGAGAGACCCAAGGGCTGCCATCATCTGATCATACAAGCATGTCACATCCACAGGCTACAGCTGACTCTGCTCTTCTAAGTGCCCTGCAAACACAAAAGCCACAAGACTAACATCATCTTAAAAGATGAGGAACTGAGGCAACAAGAGATGAGATGATTTATCTGAGACCACATGGAAGCTGATGTCCCTTGGCCTGATGACTTCAGCACCAGAACATCCCTCCCCTTCTCTGGCCCTCAAACACCAAATGCCAGAAGGACAGGCAGCAGAGGAGTCTCATTTCCTACAGCACCACGAGGGCTGAGCACTGAGCACTGACACTGCCTCTCCCACACAGATTCCCACATTATCTCCTGCAGGTTCATAAAAGCCAGAGCCAAATCAGCAGCTTCTTCCTTCTGACTCCCAAATTCATGCTCCACAGAAAGGAAGATCCAACTCCCACCCACCTCATCACGTGCCTCACCACAGCTCTTGCACAGAAAATTCTTCACTCCACTAGAACCACAGAAAACCAAATCCTGTGGTTTTCTCTTTCCTCTAGGGTAGCAAAAGGAATCAGAGCACCACAAGACCAAATACCAGAGCTAGTCCCAGGAGAGGCAGGAGAGGGGAAGGAAAGGACAGAGGGCACTTCTCTGTTTCAGCAGCAACAAGATGTCACTTCAATTATTTTATATGTGCAAAGCCTTGAGTGAGTCTCAACTTTACCTGTCCACCCATCTTCCTTAAAATAATGGGACCTTAACTGCCTTTTGTATCTCTCTCACTGCAAAGTTTTCTAGGCTGTAGGTGGAAGAGAAATGGGACAGCAGGATCAAATAAACTCAGTTTCTTTTAAATATTTTTTTAAAAAAATCTGCAAGCTAAACCCCAAGCAATTGATTCTATTTCTAGTATTAAAGATAAGCCTCACAGCAATCTTTACTTTATTTTAGGCAAAAGTGCATGGGCATTCATCCACATGGCACAGCCCACACCAGCAGAAAAAAACCCAAAAAAACCACAATCCCAGAGTTTTGTGGTTTAGAGAAAAGGTGACATCTCAAATCACTTCTAAGCACAAGGGCACCCATGTGAAGCTGGGGTACGTTTGCTGTTCCACAACAAGCAGCCTCTGTACAAACACTAACCCCAGGTAAACAGTGAGGACATGTGCACTGTGCTCCATACACCAAGAACTCAAAAGTTTAGAGAAAATTAACAGACAGCAGCAGAGTCAGTTTACTTTTGGGCATTTTCTTCAGTTCAGGTGTAAATCTGAGAGTCTTGTTTGCAATTTATTTTCACAGCATGACAAGGAGCAAGACTGATCAACAGGCCATTTACTAACAGGTTCAGCAAGTCCAAGATTTCAGTTCTTTTCCATGCATGGAGAAAACCGTTTTAAAAGTGGTAGAGAAAACCTTCATGAAAAGAGTTCCTTTTAAATAAGTAACAGGATCTGCTGGTGAATGTTTTATCAATACTTTGTAATTGCAAACCAAGCCCAGTGCTGATGCTGGTATAACCATCGTTTATACACACGAAACACAGTTTCTCTTTGGTACCTATCAATACTTTTCACAGAATCACAGAATACTCTGAGTTGGAAGGGACTCACAACCATCATCAACTCCAACCCATTTACTTCCTATCAGGTTTGTACCAGCACAGTACAGTGGACAGAATGATGGCACATTGCCATAATAAAAAGAATTATGTCCATGTCATGGCCTTTGCCTATTTTTCAAGAGCACTATTTAAAACATACATTAAAGCACTGTCCAAAATATACTATTGGCATGTTCTAGCCACAGGTACTAGGAGCAGTAACTTGTCTCTACCATGTGCATTCAGGAAAATACAGCAAAGAACAACAGGAAAATTATAAATGCAATAGTTGACATTTTCTACTTCTTTTCTCACAGGCAACCCGACTTCTCACTCAGCAGTTTTGCTAGCAATGTGGGCTGCCATTTCACATGCAATTTTAATTTGAATGACACTTGTCTTTTCTGAAGGCTTTACCAGCCTGACTTGAAATGGCTGCACTACTCAGGAGCAGCAAAGTCCAAGTGGGGCTGAGAAATATCTGATGTTTTATAATCCATACATATATAGCTCATACAGTATATACTTCACAGAAATTAAGAAATTGCTCCTTAATTTTTCTCATAACAAGTTTAACTGAATTCTCTTGTTTTTTAGGGTAAGTGGTTATCTACTAAAGTCGGAAACATGGAGCTGGCACGCAGTTGTAACAACTAAATTTAGGATACTGAAATGACCTAAAAGCTGAGTTGGGGAGGGAAGCAGGCTACAATACACACAGACACACAATCTGTTTCTGACTGTATTTTTAAAAAAACTAATCACTCAGCTTGGAGGGCCTTATTATGGCACCTAAAACATTCAACAGTTACAGAGAAATTAAGTGGCCCACTGTGCTCTGTATTACCTCTGTATTTATCATCTTCTGTCAAATACTGTCAAGTGCAACGTGTCTTGAAGAAAGACAAAGCACAAGAAGGAATCCTTAGCACTGAGTGTTTTAAAATTCCCAGAGGAGGGGCAAAAAAATAAAGCAAACTGCACCTTCCTCAGTTTACATTCCTTTTGCACTTCAGTAAATGAACTCATTAGTAAAAATATTATGAAAGAGGATAATCTCACAATTAAAATAAGCTGCTACTTAAGCAAGCTTTGAACACCTAATGACAACATTTGTCCTTCTAGGTAACTGCAATCCAGGAATACTGCTTTTATCAGCTATAAGTGACAGTCCAGGGTCAGGAAGCCTGGGAGCTTCTTGAGCCTGACTCGAGCACGTGCACCACTTCTCTGAAGTTAGAAATAGCCAGAATATAACAATTCATTCATTCCTCCACTTAACCCTCTCAAAATAGGGCAGCTGTAAAAACATCCCCCCTTATTTTTTATTTTTCTATATACAGCCTGCTGATGGTGTGCTCTCACACAGTGTGAACCTATTTCCTATGTCTGTCATGGAAATTATCAGTCATTTTACAGCAAAGCTTCACCACAAAGGTTTTAAATACACAGCAGGTGGAGTTTTAACTGCTCATCTTAAATCACATCTCCCTCAAGGTACTTATAAAACCTATACATTACAATAAAGCCTTTCCAGCTGGAAAGCCTCCCAGTAGTTGGAAAAGTCCCCTGTCCCTGCCAAAGACACACTCTCAGAACTACATCCTGAGTAGATCTTGGGGTGCTCTCCCAAAAATGGAATTCATCTTGTTGCTCTGCCACCCCTCTTTGCCTTTCTTGTTCCAGTTCTGGTTCTCTCTAAGCTGCTGCACAGATGGATTCAGCCCACCAACCCACCAGAAAACTATCATTCCTGGATTCTCCTCCTCCTGCTGAGCCAGGCTGGCTCACAAGGGGGCCAAGAAGCCTCAGGAGCAGCACAAAACACAAAGCCATAGGTATGTCCTCCCTCCTCACAGCTGTTAGATCAACTCTCCTGCTCTGGGGATGATCTAGAGACAGACAGACAGACATTCTTCCACAGTCTGGGGCAGAGTTTGGCATGCAAACTTATAAAAGCACCTCTCCAAGCACAGAATTCACTCTTGGCATCATCACTCTGCACTGTGAGGGAAAGAAAAATACATCATGTTGTGGATATGTATGGCAGATATATGGAATACCACCAATGAGAGTAATTATGGTACACGAGGACATACTAATACCAGATGCTCCTAATACTAGAAAATATGCACAACAGCCAAATAGAACTAAAAACACTGAATAGCTACTCAGCTGCTGAGTTTAATATTAATATATATACATGCCCTTAAAGCTCACTTTCTCCTCATTGAAACAACAACTTGGTTTGTGACACTGGCAGCAATTAATTCTGCAACTATTAACAGAAAGCAGCTGCTGCAGAGGCTGTTTTCATATCAGGTCCTACACAAACATCTCCACTTTTGCAGTGATTTCTGCTTTTTCAAACAACACAAAACCAGACTGAGAGGTAGATTTTGCTAAAGGCCACACTATTGCTTGAAGTTGTAGGGGAAGTATTTTGATCATCTGGGAACCTGTAACCACAGGGGTGACGACAGAAGAACCACTTTTTGTTCTGAAATTATAAAGCATTTCTTATTCTTACTAATATAAATACATATCAACATGTTGATTCCACATATCCACTCTAACAACAGAAGTCTAAAAGCAATAAGAAAACAAATTGTGGTAATGCAGACATATATGCATCTCTTCCTGGACTGGAGAAGAAAGAACAGGAAAACCAGCTTTACAGAAACAGAAGCAACAGCAACATGTAGCATATATATCTTTAACTTCTTCAAAATTAAGGTATAAAACAATTTAGAACATGTTACAACTTGAAAGTCCAGAGCTTTGGCTTCTTAAGACTCTCCTAAAAATTCACTAGGACCTTAAATATTTTCATTCAACTGTGTAGTTAATGCTTGTTTTCCCCTTCTTATGACTTAATTTAGGAGAGGAGGACAGCACTTGCAGCAGCAGTTAAATGACTTGTTTGATTCTGACAGTTTTCAGTAAAGGAGTGGAACATGCAACAAACCTGATTGCTCCTCCCTCCCAAGTTAAACTGCCTGCACTTATCAAAGGCTCCAGCCAACACAAACACAACAGATTTTTCTGTTCCTTGTCCAGTGTCGCCTGAGGGCTGATGCACTGTTCTTTGCTCATGCCCAGAGCTGAGTCACTGCAAAGGTCTCAAGTGCACGCAAGTCCAGTAAGGTCATTCACCAGAGAACACTCCAACCTGCTCCCTCCACACCATGCCCCAGCCAAGTGTCCTGAATGAGACAGTGTGGTCCAGCAGGAAGGGATCAAATGGAAAAGCTTCCAGAGGGTCACACATACCTGAGGGAATCCCATACCAAGAGGGTCAAATGCAAAGTTTTCTCCTTACACTGCCACTGCAGTTCTACAAGCCTGGTGGTGAGAGCCAGATGAACACGTTGTAGTGTTTAACTGATTTGCAAAGTTTGGGCCCTAAACAATCCAGTTCTTAAATCCTACAATGTTCTGAAAGAGAATGGCCCAATTTCCCACAAGTGCTCAGTATCCTGAAGGGCTGTTTGATAACAACACACACACCTTGGAGATGTTTGGACAGCTGAGGGTCCTGACAGCAACCTATGTACATGGTGAGGGATGAGGAAAGGGAAGGATACACCACACACAGAGTACCTCACATCTACTCTTCCAGAAGGCTCAGTACTGGCACCTATCCCAGCCTAGGAGAGCTCTTTTCTAGTTTAACTTGAGCCACTTTAGAAATGGTCTGCTCTGAGCTAGAAGGCATGAATACAGAGCAAACACCATCCAACTCCTATTCTTGTTGTATGTTTTAAAACAATTTTTTCTTAAACTCTCTGTCACTTCTGTGCTCTGCAGGAGCATTCATACAGAGGATGATCAGCTGTAGACATTTCAGTATAGACAACCCAGAGAGGAGATGCTGCTAAAGATTTCCCATGGTTTTTTGGTTTTAGAAGATTCTTTGTTTCATTTCTAGGAGCATTTTTTTCCAGAACTGTTCTATCACAACATCCACTTATAACATTTACATCTTTTCTGAGGTGCTTTCCAAGACTGTTCACCTTCAAATTCACCAAATACCTACCTGCTGGTGCTTCTTGGCTAGAGAGTGGTCCCTGTTGAAAAGCATCTCTCACTGTTCTCCTGCCTATGTGATGTAAGTCTCTTTTTCTACAGAGAAAACTCTGCATTACTTGAAGTATAAAATATGATGAAGCTTTAAAATAAAGACATACAGAGACTGAGGGTGAGGGGATGTCCTCCTATTCATTGCCTAGGCACGGAAACTGCCAGAGGTCACAAAAGCTGAACTTTTTTATTCAAGCAGAAATTCCCATTGAAGCCAAATGAGGTTTTGTTGAATGAGGGCCACAGGAGTAAGCCTGTAGTACACTCTGGACTGGGAGCAAGTCAAAGCAAATTACGCAACAGCTGTCAGGGATCTATGTACAGGTCTGCAGAGCCACAGTGTAGGAGGAGCCCTGGTCCATCCTTAACCTTTGTCTATTTATGTCCAAGCACTGAGACCCCTTCCAACAAAACAGGCCATGCTTTAATATAGTTTTATTAGAACAATTTATAGCAAACAGCTCTCTCCTCCTCTTCCTCTTTCCCCTCCCCTCCTTCCCACTGTTCCCTCTCCTTCCTCTTGCTGTGTTGTGCTGTTTGTGTGGAAAAAAACGAGCTCCCGCCCTTGCCAAGAGTGACATCAACTCATTCTTATCCGGTGATGTCCAGCAGAATCTTCCTCTGATAAACATTTGCTCAGTGTCAGAGCCCCAAGGTTACTGGCTGCATTTTGTTTTCATTTGTTTTCTGACACTTATAACTGCTGGTTATACATTAAAATCCTCCCCCCTGCATGTCTCCGACCTGGAGCCGGGTGAGGCGGCGAACGGGACATTCCTCGCTGCTTACCCGGGTCTCCCACCACCCCCTTCCCCTGGAACAAGACTCTGTTTGTTTCTCTGGGAACAAGAAAAAGCTGATACTGCAGAGAAGGAAAGAAAAAAAATCAGGAGTGCAAACCTATGTCTTTTTAACTTTAGGTTTCTTTCTTTTTTTTTTTTTTTTTTTTTTTACAGATTTTCTTCTATCCTTTCCTGGCACGCTCCAAAGTTAGTGAAGAGCCAGAGCTGATGAATGGGCTGCTGTACCTTCCTCCCACCTGATGAAGAACCTCAGATGTTTTCCTCTTCTCCCCTCCCTCCTTTATCCATCCTCTCCTCACAAGCCACCAGCTCTCTGGAGAAGAGGGAAGCAAACGATCCTTTTCCCCTTACCCAAGCTGACATTTATCTAAGGTACATCAACCTGTGCCTTCAGACAACTAGTGCTGAGTGAAATGCACTGCTCTCTGTCCATGGGCAACGTGGAGCCATGGACAATCTATTAAAGCAAGAAGCAAGAGAAAATTTTGACAAAACCTAAAGGGCTGAGTAAAGGTCAAGAGTCCTGAAATGTCCAGCAGTGAATAAAGACTGAAAACAGGCACCTTTTATCCTGACTGGCTCTTACATACAATTCCATCAAAGAGAAAGCACTCTACAAAAAACTTCAACTTGCAGGATGATGGGTATGTTGCAACTACAACTGCATCCCTCCCTGGGTCATTGGGAAGCAAGAAAAATCCATTTATACAGTTATCCAGAAGGAAAGGTCTGCTGGAACTGGAAGATGTTCTGCTAGCACCAACCTACTGCCTCCCACTTTTCTAGGAAACCCATCCTAAAATCTCCTCCAATTTTCAAGAAAAGGCTGCAGCTGTTCTTAACAGCTCATGAAAACAATGCTCTTCTAGCTCATATGTGACACAATGAACAAGTGCCTTCAGATGGAAAATGAAGAAATTTAGTTTTGACTATTACCATGAACATATGCCAGCTGTACTAGAGCATTAGAAGTACCAAAAAAAAAAAAAAACAAACACAGGAAATTACTCCCTGCCACCATAACTTAGAGGAGGCTGTTAGCAGGAAGAAAGGCAAGATGACAACCTGGCTTCAAACACAGCACAGGAATCCAGTGATTAGACAGGACAGTCAACCTGTCCTTGGGCTCTTCAACCTTTCCAGTTCTCAGTGGTGTCTCTAATGCCACTTGGATCCAACTGCTCTTGCAAGTTCACAAATCCCTGCTGCCACAGGGTTACCTGCAACATCCTCTTACGGAACAGCAAGCTCTGTTCTTGTGTAGGTCCCTTTATTATTTTTTCTAGTTCATATAGAAAATGTTAACAAACAAGACATTTCCTCCCCATCCCCTGGTTTTCTAAAAGCCTTGACTGCTTTCATGGAAGTAGGCAGAGTACAACAATCGCAGTCAAGGTCAGGTAAGAAATATGCTCTCAAACCACATGAGGAAGTAACACCCAAGCTCTCAAATTAATCAACAAATGAGACTTTTTTAATATCAACTTTCAGTGAGAAGGTTGCCATCTTTCAGAGAGGTGTTTTGGAAGATCAAGGTCTTATTTCCTCTTTTTATAACAGTTCTTTCGAAATTGTAAAATATTAGTAGCAGCTGAACAATAAGGTCATCAAATACAAATTCTGCAAAGTAGTGTGCTTAATCTTACTGTAATCCTCTCTCTCTTTTCCAGTAAGACAGCCAGCCTAAATAAATGGAATATTCTCCTCTGGCCTGATAAGACCTGATAAGATGCTACACCACTACTGCAACAGATTGCCCCAAGGTTATCCTGTCCCTTTCCATGACTAAACAGACAGGCAGATGCACCAAAACCTCACAGAGAAACACTACAAACCTTTAACCAAACATGAACAAGCATGCCATAAAAACCCTACACAAACAGAAACTATACACATCAGCCTTAAAATACAATTTTAAAAAAAGACTGGTTTTCCAGAATACACACATTTTTAGCACAAAACTGCTTACAAAGCATTTGCATTGAAACATATCTTAACACAGTGTCCAGACAGAGCTTGAGTGGAAAAGGGGGAATGTTTTTGGAGGGATAGAAGCACATCCATTTGATGCTACCCCATCAGTGGTTGTTTTGCTGTCCTAAAGGTGAAACAAGCCTTGGCTGACAAGTAGGGATGCAGCTCCATAGGAAACCTGGGTGCCAGCTCCCACCTGTGCTCAGTTTAGAGTTGAGTTCTTTTCTAGGGTATCTTTTCCATGGTATTTGAAGTATGTGAGCATTTCCAGTACCCAGAAATAGGATGTTTGGTGGCAGAAATACTGCCAGGAACACAAATTCCCAAATGACCTGGACTATAATTAACCATCTAATTTTAGTGGTGTTTGGCTGACCCACACCTCCCTGGCTGGTTTGTTTCAACAGACAGACTGACTGCAGAAATTGCCAGAGCTGTCCTCCACTAGGATACACCTCATGCAATAAGGGAGGTGAGAGGTGCAATACAGGAATTCATGTGCCTGTGAACAAAATAAACACTTTTTTTTCACGACAGGAATTAAAAAACATATAGCAGTGCTGTCTCAGGGGTTTAATTAGCTTCAAACACAAGATATCTTATCAGAAACTTTGCTTTCAACAAAACCAATTAGTATCAATTGAAACAGAACCAGCTGAGATAAACGTGTACATAGCATGCATAACCTTGAGGTCCACAATGCCTAATAATTAAGTACTGGATCATTTCCCATACTCAAAAGAGAAAAGTTCGTGTAAATCAACAATAATCAAAGGAAAGCTGTTCTCCTATGGGGACAAGAAGGGTTTGAATCCAATACATTTATTTCAGCCAGTTGTCCTTGTGAAACTGAGCCATGGCACGGTTCAGGTTTTCTCTGCAACTTTTTGAGATCTCCAAAGAAGATTGTGAACTTTTCCTTCCTAACATTTTGACTTACTTTCCTCCAAAAATGAGTCCACATTTCCAAAGTCTCTTACAGACAAAGAAAAAACTAAGCCACAGCTCATTAGCAGAATTCCCACTGTACTTATCCACCTCCCTTTCCTCTCCCTGCTCTTTTGCAACCTTCTGTCTCTGCATCACTATTTCTTTTTAATTTTTTAAATTTGTTTCAAGAAATATTTACCTGGACCTTTTAATTAGCAATGGTTTGATGGGGTCCTTACTGATACAGATTTTAACTTCATACAACCTCTAAATGGGCTGGAGAAAAGTGAGGCGGATTGAAAATTGGCTGAGCTGCCAGGCTCCTAGGGTTGTGGTAAATGGAATAAAAACCATTCTGCTGAGCACAGCCCAGGGCTGTGTCCAGGGCTGGGCTTCCCAGTACAAGGCAGGCATGGACATGCTGGCAGTAAGTCCAGGGAAGGATCATGGAGATCATTAAGAGGCTACAGATCTGTCCCATAAGGGAAGGCTCAGTGAGCTGGAACTGCTTATCCTCAAGAAGCTTGGAGGGGAATCCCATCTATGATAAACACCTGATGGGAGGCAGAAAAGGAGTCAGGCTCTTCTCAAGTATGAAGTGAAAGGACAAGAGAGTGGCCAAAAATTGAAACACACAAACATAAGCTTCTTTTGTTTTTGTTTTGTTGGGTTTTTTCACTATGAAGTTGATCCGACAGTGGAACAGGTACCCAAAGAAGTTGGGAAGTCTCCATCCCTAAAGATACCCAAAACACAACTAAACAGGGCAATCCACTTTTGCTGACCTAGCTTTGTACAGGGAAACTGGACTAGGCTGTCTCCAGAGGCACCATCCACCTTCAACAACTCTGAGCAATGGGCAAAGACAAATGTTAGGGTCTCTAAGGGCACTGATGACTTGTAAAGAGTGCTTATGTCATCTCTGCTACTCTTAAACAACATCATAAAACTTCTCAGCACATTACCCCTTTGCAGTAAGATCATTCTGTATCCCTCCAACAAAGAGCTAAACAGACATGCTACCAGAACAGAACTCTTAACTTACACTGAGCTCTAACTCAAGTGTTTGCACTCTGCCTCTTTTCTCCCACTCATTTAATGCAGACTGCTCAAGTGCAGCCTGGGCTGCAGAAGCAGCAGCAAGGAGCACATCATTTTCATTCTGGTGTACAGCCATCACTGCCTGCAACCACAGAATGCACATGTTTCTCATAACACGAAAGAATGCTTCTGAGAGCATTTCAAATTCATTCACAGGGCCAAATTCCTTTCTCAGTTACTGAAAACTGGAGCAAGCTCACTGTGGTCAGGACATGATTTCAGGCTATTGTAATTACTGTACATGTGAACGTGTGCATGCACCATCCCACATGCTGAGACTCAGTGCTGCTTCCATAACTGCAAATTTCAGGATATGCAGTATTTTTTCTTTCAGGATAAGCAAAGTTATAGGACTATCTCCTGTACTTCTAGACATGCTGGCTTCAGAGAGCTTGAAAACACAGGTTCTTCCATTTGCCTTCTGATTTTTGTCCACAAAGCAAAATGTCTAAGTGGCAATTTCTGTGGTTAGCATGCAACTCTTCAGGGCTTGCGGCTGATAAAGACAACTTTCATTCAACCAGAACAATTCACTCCACATCAAGTCTTTCCTTAGAGAGAACTGAGGCAAACACAGGCATTTCAACTTACAATTTTTGTGATGCCCACGTAAGTTCTTCAGAATCATGCATGACTATCATCCAAACTTGTACACAGGAACACTCCCCCGAGGTCACACAGCAACAAGCTACAACTCCCCCCTCCTGCATGAGTCATGCACGTCCTGCCACCTGCACCCACTGCCTTCAAACATCATGCAGAGCTTGTCTTTTCAACAGGAGCAGCTTCACCCTCCTCTCCTCCAAGTGAAGGGCATGAAGCCCTGCTCTGGTCCTCTTCACCAAAAGCATTCCAAGATCTATGACTGGAAGCCACTCCTTTGCTTCATTTAACCCAAGCTCTCCCCTCTCAGAGCACACCAAACTTCACAGCTGTTTGTCTCCAACCTATCTGTGTTCAGTCTTTAAGAATGCACTCTCTTCTCCACCAGACTAACACCACAAACCACGTTTGGCAGACTCCACTGGTTTTGACACCAGGACACTGTCATGTCTCAGTACAATTTAAAAAGGAGAAGCAAGGTCTGAACATTTTGCAAAAGCATTTCTGTGCATGTTTTAACCAAACTGTGCTGGTTTAATCAGTGGGGCAGGAGTTGAGTTCTGTCTGCACCCTCCAGGTTTCACTGCAGGAGTTCCATTTGAGAGGGTGTTGATGGCAGCAGGGAACCTGGAAGAGAGGAAGCAGCTTGCATCCCAGACATTAAAACCTTCACCCAGCCACTGCCAGGCACTAAGACAGGTTGGAAACACAGGGCAGAAAACTCTGACTTCTGGAGAAACAAATCACTTCTCAACTATGGCTGCAGCTCAAAAATCACAATGTAAAGAAACTCAAGTATCCTTCTTTAATGACACTGTATTGAAGGCACCATGTCTCTGACTCACATCACCAAAATGATTTAAAAAATGGTGACTTTCCCCACAGCCAAATGCCACCATCCCCACAACCATTAGACCACATGCTGCAAGGCTTCATTCATTCTTTCACCCATGGCACACCCTGAAATCCTGAAAGTTTCTTTCCATTCTATTCTTATTTCCTAAGGAAAATTTTTGAAACTAGTAGGAGCACAGTGTAAAATCCTACCATTTAACTACCAAGAAATGATATTGCTGCTATAGAAAACATTAATCAGCAGCCCTTGGCAATATCACTGCACTTTTTTGCAACAGGTCTTTCAAGCAAGCATAGGAAGAGGATGAAAATTCTTTTTTTTTTTTTTATCCAAAAACAATGGAATTATCCCACAGGATTTTTTACTTCTTTTCTTTTCTCTTAAACTGGCAGCAAAATAAATAAAGAAATAACCTCTTGAGGATGAGGACAGTTCATGGAAGCCTAAGCTCAAACACTACTTAAAGTAAGGGTATAAACCCCCAAACTTCCTTCTGCTTTGAATTTATTTTCAGGATTGCTGGAAAAAACTGTATTTCAGCATCAAGGTAAGCCAATTTAAGCCAAAGCTGCTGTCCTACATCCCCATATACAACCCAAATACACTACATTGACCTCTCCTTTACATGCCTGTTGTTTTAACTAGGTGGAAAGCTAGTTCAGGGAAATGAGACTGAGACACACCAGTGTTACTTTAGAGAGGGTAGGGTTAAATTTTCAGCTGGCTCAGCTCCCTGTCTGGCTGCATGAGAGGCAGGGATAACACAAGAGAGTAGGGAAAACAAGACTGCCTTCAACCAGCCTTAAGCTCCAAGTGAACTCGGCCAGCCAGCTGGAAGGTCAGGAGATGAAACCTGCTGTGCTCATGCCACTCCCCAAAGACCATTGCAGGCCTTGAGGTGTGTGCAATGCATATGGTTAAAACTAAAAAGCTTTGTGGAGAGTCAATGCTGAACAAGCAGGGAAAGCTACAGAGTCCAGCACAGGCTCTTGCAAAAGATGCAGGCTGAGGTTTGGGGGAAGAGCTCAGGGACACACTGAACAACTTTATTAGCTGAGAATGATTCTGCCCCACTACTCTGGTTAGAGACTCCCCGACACTGCCTTGCACTGCCTAAAAATTACCCCCTAACACCCAAATCTACTCCTTCCCAGGGCAGTTTGGGTGTTCACAGCAATGGTATTACTGCTGAGGGTGTACTTATCTTCCCCCACCACAAGCAGCCCTCCCCTAAAATGCATAAAACCAAGTTGTAACTGCATTGCAAGCTAAACCTGCAAATCTAATTTTCCGAGTTCCCCAAAAGCCTCAGGTGTAGTTTTCAAAAAGAGAACTGCCAAAGTGGATCATAACTAGAGGACTGACAGTGCTGCATGGCACCCTAAGAGAAATTAATAACATAAATCACATTAATATTCCTCAATAGGAACATCAGGAGCCCAGGAATCAGCAGAAGACAGGTAACCTCGCCTGATACCTAGAAACCAGCACAGACTCAAAAATACAAGGTTTGAGTCTCCCTCCAAAACGTTTGGTAATCATTTATTCTGACAACTCCCTCGATTCCTAACCCCTAAGCAAACATCCAACTCCTTTTTGAACCTTGTTAAATTCTTGGCCCCGGCAGCATCCTGTGGTTGACTGTTCCAGCATCTAATTGCAATTCCCAACTCCTGGAGCCGCCTGCCGTGCTCTGTCTCGCTCAAACACTGAGCCCACTCCACCCACACGTGAGCCAAGAATGTTCCTGATAATCCCAGTGAACACATCAGCTCCAGAGCACAGCACTGCCTCAGTGCAGGTCTGCACCAGGCCTCTGAAACTCGTGGATTAAACTGCCAGGAACTGCAGGAATGCCAGAAGGAAAAAGCCAATGGCAGACTAATCCCTGCAGCAATATTTGGAAGAAGCCCTTAATCGCTCTGCTGAGCAAAAATAAACAATGCAAAGGCAGAAAACAGGACAGCTGAATAAGAACAGCAAAATATCTGAGCAGTTAACAGCAAGGAGATGCTCTGGTTTCATCAGAGTGCACCTGAATTACAGACTGTGCTCTCTGTAACACATCAGTCCTCGAAAACACAGACCAAATGTGTCAGGCACACACACAGACTCATGTTGTATCATGTCCTCCCCTGCATCCTGCACATCAGGGAATCCAACTGTACTGGCCAGTTTCCAGAGTGAAATCATAGAGTCTGCTATCAGCACTGTGAATTTATATTTCCAGAAAATCCTGATGTCATAGCCTGAGAGCAATTATCAATGAGGAATTATTGATTTTAATGTCAAGTTGTGCAATCACTTAACAGGGGGAGAAATAGAAGAAAACAGCCAAGAATGAACAGGCAATTCAATGTCTTTAAAAAGAAAAAAAGAATTTAAAACAGTCTTTGATATCCAGAACAATTGCAGTCGTGGCCAAAAAAAAAAAAATAATCGAATTTTATTCCATTATGGATTTGCTGTTGGGTCCAAATTTCATACTGTACTTTGTTGATAAAAATAAACAGTTCAGCTGAAATGGACAATACACACGTGGCTGACAATATAAATGGCAGAAGTATGATCTACTAGACCTATTTTACTCAGCAACTGCTGCAGTCAGATGTGGGAGCCATGATTCCATCTAAAGGTATGGATGCACCCTGGAGTTCTGAGCAGGAACAGCACAATGTGTGCCATGGGATGCCCAAACACATCTGCCAGGCTATTGCCATCAGGGAGCTCAGTCCTCTGGGAAACATGATTCCCACCAAGGGAAAAACAAGGAAAGCTCTGTTTTCACACCTGGGGACCAGAGGAGCAAAGCCTTGGCACGAAGCTCCATCAGCTCTGTCCTAATGGTTCATCACTGTCACAAAGGGGTGGTGGCCCTGCATCCACCTCTCCTCTTGTACCAGCCCTGCCACTTGTCTGATAGAGCAACACACCAAAGCAGCTTATGAAGGGTAGAAAATTAAGGAGTTCTCTGCCATGTTAGCAACACAAATCACTTTCACACAGGGTCAGATGAGTGTCAGACTCGGTGAGGATGGAGGGACATGCCAAGAGGGAATGTGGGTGGGTGTATTCTCCTCCCTGGACAGGAGGGAGCTGTTACATCAGCTTAGGCCACCCTGCACACCCTGAGCAGCCAGGCTGGCTCACTTTGCCTTGGAGGGGACATCACCCTCTCCATGCAGTGATGTACAGCCCCATTGTAATGTTCTCCCATCCATCAGCACAGGCAAATGAACTCCATGGACCCCAGGGACAACCTGGACAGAAATGGTGAACAACACTCCCCATGGTACCCATCCCACAGGGACAGCCCAAGCCAAGCACTTTCCACACACAGGCCAGAGGAATTTTGCTTTCTGCAAGTCTTGCAGAGCAAATACCCTTTAAACCTGCAGCTCCCCAGTGACAGCCTCACTTTAATACAGGGCTATATGACTGCAAGGCAACAAATGTCATTGTGATGGGAATCAAATGTTCTTTTAGGAAGGAGAAAAAAAGGGGAAAAGGGATAAAAAAGCAGGGGAGAAGGGAAAAAACCAGCATGTTTCCATATTTTACTTTTCCATATCCTCCATGAGGGCTACTTTACCAGATGTGACCAAAAAGCAAAACTAATGCACCAGTTTGATCCCTCTATTAAGAAATGATGAATCTAGAACATTTCTTAACTCTATTCCAGGCATCCTCTCTGTGCAGGGATTGATTCAGCCATGCACTGTGATAGCTGCTCACTCAGATAACAGAGAGATTGTATTCACTTTGCAGAAATAGCTTCCTTTCAAAGACATCAGAAAACAAGTGTGCAATGACTGTTTATTTGCATTTGAAGCAGGGGACAGTGAAAATTCAACTTTGTGACTGTGTTTTTAACATTCACTAAAAAGGGACAGAATAGAAGACTGCAGTGGCTTAGGATGTAAAAGTAAAGTGGTTTGTTTTTTTTCTTAATTTAATTGCTCCCAGAAGCAGAGATGTCAAAGCACATCACAGCAGCCACCTTTATGTGTTTCACTGCAAGATGCCAACATCCCAAAATAAAAAAAATTAAACAGGGATATGTCAAAGGTTTGTAAGTCACTCCACCTGAGGAACATGTTTCTCAATACAGAACAGCTTCCTTACACAAACCTATGGTTATTATCCCAAAGCAGGGACACAGGTACAATCCACTTCACACAGTTTTTAAAAAACCCATTAGCTACAGCATCTTGTTTAGACAGCATCATTAACTATAGAACAAGAACATGCCTGAGGGCAAGCACATTTAGCATCATGCCAAACTCCTCGATGACACCTCAGAAAAGCAGAGCTCTCTGGGGTTACAGCAATTAATTTTCTTCTACATTGTAAGAACAAAAAAAAAACAAACAAAAAAAAAACAAACAAACAAAAAAAAAACACAACACACCCAAAACAAACAAACAAAATCCAAACCAATTTTTTTTTAAAAAAATCAATCTAACATTTTTTTTCTCTTTCCAGATTTGGGCAGCATGCCCCCCTGGACAGAAGAGATCCCCTCAGTATATTTACAGTGTCACTTCGCAAGAGAATGAGAAGGTAAGGCAGTGAACTGATCTGTACATTTTACATCTGCTTAACCCCTACCTACATTCAGGCAACAAATGCCTTTAAAATCTCACAGTCTTTGAGGGAATCATCCTCCTGTGAGAGCTTTCCAGTGAAGGCAGAACAGTGTCCTTCCAAGGACAAGAACACTGAGGTGACCTTCCTAGCTCAGCTCCAAATAGAAATGAAACTTGAGGCCATTTAGAACATTAGGGCCTGTTGTCAAGTTGCTCTGTCTTTTGTCTCATGGAGCATGTAAAGAAGAATAAGAAAAAAAATTAAAAAAACATTGGTACTGTCATTTGTCTTACTGCTTCCTAATGTGCAGAAGTTTTGATGATCCATTTCTGCCTAATGGTAAATATTTATGAAAACCAAAAGCAGCTACTTTTTTTGCTTTTCTACTACAGTCAGAAATCCCAGGTCTCATTTCAAAGGCTCAGTGCTGCAACCAAAGCCAAAAAACAAACCTAACTCAACAAAACCCAACCAGGCACCTAAATTTGTTAAGAAATCATCTGTCTTGACCCAAACTATCAGCAAAACTAAGGGTTTTAGGGCAGTAATGAAGCACATGTCCATCTCCTGACCTGTTTTACAAGAACAATACCTACACCATCACCCATGAGGGAGCAGCTCAGATGAGAATCTCCTCCAGCTGCAGCAACCTTGGCTCTGAGTGTCCCTGGAACCACAGGGAACTCCAAAGGGAGCAGCTGCTCCTTCACCAATACACATCCTAATGCAGTCTTATTTTAAGGATAAGGCTTTTCAGGTAGGCAAGTTCTAAAATGTCACTGTGAAGGAAAAAAATACAAAGATAGAAGAACAACACACAAACACAGGATTCTTTCAGCTCTCTGGTCCTTAAGGATTAAAAGAATGTTCATTCCTTTCATAAGCAAAAAAAAACCCCTGATAAACAAGAGTTGAAGTTTAGTATAAACATGAGATAAGACACTATTTTAAGGTCATTTATTACATTTCCTGTGGAAGAAATACAAAATTTGCTTTCAAGCTTAAAATTTCTTATCACTGCTTCATGACCAACATTTTGGTTGGAACAAGTCTAGTGTGTTAAAGGAATAAAATTAGTTACAAGGTACAGTAAACTCCAAACTTTGATAACTGAGACTCAAGGGGGAAAAAAGGCATTTGCACACAACTCTGTGCAAGTGAGCATATCCTGGCTGAATTTCAAGAGAAAATATCCAGAATCCAAGGAATCCAAGAGAAAATAGCTGAGAATCCGAAGTGGGATAGCAACAGCTCTTACCAAAGTTTAATTGAAACAGTACTTAAGACCTCACCAGCAGAACTCTCACTCCTCCCTGACCTTACAGACACAGCTCTAAATGGACAACAGAGCCAATGGTGCAGTGAGCTTGTGATTGTGATCACCTCACTTTACAGCCACACAGAGGGAGGAGAAATGTACTGACACAACAGCCAACATCAGTGTGTTAAGGTGTGTTACAACCCAGAAATTTGGCACACATTCTTTCCCCAGTGCTCAAAAAGAGGATCCAGCTCCTTTGCTGAGTGTGCATCTCACCCCATGTTACTGCTGCTTTTTTGGCACGAGGCACACACAGCCCTGTGGCTGAGGAGGGGACAGCAACCTGTCACTCCCCAGCCCATCTGCTCCTCAGCTGCACGGGGTGTGCACAGCCAGGTGTTGGGACAGAGGAGGCCACAGGGGTGGTGGCTTCATGGGGCTTCCCCCATGTCCAGCAAAGCCCCACGGGCTCCAGGAGGCTGAGCCCACCAGGAGTGGCTGCTGACACCTCTGGCATTACAGATTTATGGAGGACAAAACTTAATGGGCAGAAGCAATTGCAGCCAGAGAAGAGCAGGGTGAGAACAGGTGAGAGGAACAGCCCTGCAGACACCAAGGGCAGTGAGAGAAGAGGGGCAGAAGATTCCCTTGTGCCCCTGCAGCCCATGGACGTCCATGGGGATGCAGAGATCCACTTGCAGCCCCTGGAGGAGCCCACCCTGGAGCAGGGGGATGCCCACAGGAGGATGTGACCCCTGGGAAATCTGTGCTGGGACCTGCAGAACTATGGAGAGAGGAGCCCACACTGAAGCAGGGCTTGTGACCCTGTGGGGGACCCAGGCTGGAGCAGCTCCTGAGGGACTGCACCCCACAGGAGGTGCTCCAGCCTCTCTCCCTGACAGTGGCAGAACAAGGAGTGATGACCTGACCACGACCCCCAACCCAGTCTCCCTGTGATGCTGGCAGGGAGGAGGCAGAGCCCAGAAAGAAGGGAGGGGTGAGGAGAAGGTGTTTTTTAGGTTTGTTTTACTTCTCTGTATATTATACTGTGTATATAATATTCATATACATATAGAAATATATTTAAATTATTCATATATAATATACAGCATTATAGTACTTCTCTGTACTATACTGTTCTGATTTTGACTGGTATTAAATTCAATTAATTTCCCCAGGTCGAGTCTGTTTTGCCCATGAGTGATCTCTCTCTACCCTTATCTCAACTCAGGAGCCTTTTGTTGTATCTCCTCTACCTTGTGCAGTTGAGGGGAGTGACAGGGTGGCTTTTGTGGGTGTCTGGCCTCCATATCAACCTATCCACTCCTACCTTTCATAGGGAACAGTCCCAGCCCATCTGAAGAGTTTCTCCTGTCACACTCTCCACAAACCCCCCTATTAATGAGAAGAGTGAAACAAGCTTGGAGAGGGGGCATTAAAATAAATAATAGCACTGAGTGAAAACAGGCAGGAAATGCACATCCTAGACTTGCTCATGGAAAATACCAACCTGTCAAATGCTCAGGAGAAAACTGCCCATTTCATTAAAATTTTGGGAAAAAAGTTATCTAAGCATTACATGTGCTCATATAAAAGACTATTACACTGGGGTTCAAAGGCTTTTGACCATATATTTGAAAGACATCCAAAATAATTCCCATTTTGCTGTGAGCCATCCACAAGTATCAGGGCTGTACCTGGTTTGTTGCCTGACACATTCAGCTGAATATGGAGAGTGAACAACACCCTTTGGGCACTGGTAAACACCAGGCCAAACTCAGTTCTGCCTCCATCCTACTGAGGCATCAGCTCCATGTACACCTGCCACAGAATGAGCAGTAAAATAGATAATTTGCTTTTAATTTCAAGAAACAATCCCTTATCTAGTCTTACACGAACAAAAACACTAGGTGCACCCTGACACGTTTAATTTAGCACATTATCCATTCATTAGTCTAACCCCACTCAATCACCTCATGCTTGAGCAATGCCTCTGCCTGAAAATACAATCACTAGAAGATCTCTTATTTTTATTTTTTTAACCAAATACCAGCAACTCAAATCCCCTCTATTTCATGCAGGGGTGAATTTGTGGCCCCATTTTGCAAAGGAAATATTTCAAAGGGGATGTAATCAGTGTGGTGGGCCACGGGAAGTGAAAAGCACTCAAGAATAAGTCACATTAATTTTGCTCTTACATGCACAGAGCCTTCAGTCAAAGAAACAAGAACCCACACACACTCCCAAGTTACATTTAAGGCATGGTAGTATCAGCCACAAGCTGAGAAAATTACAGAGCAGAGAGAGATTTCTGTGGTTTTCAGCTGCATAGTAAGATTTCATTTTATTTTCTGATATTCAGGGCTTGAATAATACAATAATACATTCTTATCTTGATTTCACTGTACCTTATTTGGATTAGCAAGGAAAACAAGCCTAGCAATCTGGATAATAAAGGGGCAGTTTAGCACAGTACAGAATTTGATCAGTCTTCTGAACAACTTCAGGAGGGTTAGAAATTAGAAGTAGTTCAGGTTTCGTTTTCTTACTAAGCCCTTTCAGTTAAGAAGATAAGGGAGTGGAAAAATCAAAAGCATCAAAATAGTTGGCATCAAAACAGTTTCTAAACAAAAAGTTTATGAACAGTCTCAGCACTTTTAATCTTTTCCAACTTCAGTTCCTTCTAGATGGCAGCTTTCCAAAGTAAAGCCCAATTCTGCTGGTTTTAGGGAAAAGAGCCCCAAGCCATTAGGTTTAGCCCATTCTGTTCACCCTTGCTCTCAGAAAAATCACCAAACCAGAGAACTAGAACAGAATACAAAATATTTGTACAGAAGCCCCAAAGGTGCAAGTCCACCAGCCCAGCTGTCTCTGCTCCTGCCACAGCATCACCACCCAGTGCTTCAAAACCACCCTGCCCCACTTTCCTGAGGGGTAAGTCAGTCAGCAAAGCAGCAGTGAATCCACAGGGGACACTCTGTGGGAAGCCAGAGTGCCTCAATAAATCCTGCCTACGTTATCTCCTCCTGCACTGAGTCCAGAAGCTAATTTTGGATATGTGCTTGCCTCACTCCTAAAGCACCTAACTGGGACAGCTGGCAAAGCTGATCTCAGCTGGAGCCCAGGGGACCCCACTGCACAACCCCTGGGATTTCTCCCCACGCCAGCCAAAGTGCCTGCTGAGTCCCATGGTGAGCCAAATCAAGCTCCTTGCCTGCCAGAAGCATTTTTTCCTTTTTTACTTCCCAGGTGATTCCCTGGTTATACTGGTCACCCTGTCTTCCTTTCATCTTAAAAGCTTGTTTACAAGGAGTAGAGATGAGTCACCACTGGTTAAATATTAATTGACTGGAGGTCAGAAAACAAACATCCTCAGTTTCTCACCTTTTCCCAAAACTCTACCAAATCTGTTAATATTTAACAATTTCTACCTTTTCTTTTGTCCTGTATGCACTACCCTTATCTTTCCCTGTTGCACATTGACCATGATGGCACAATCAGCACAGCCCATTTTTAGCCAACTCACTCAACCATTCCCCTGTATCTTTTTGGACAGACCACCCTTTTTCACATCAATCCTACTCCTGCAGTACAGCACTTCAGTATCTAACTCACTCCTGCTGCTTCACAGCCCAGAAAACTGCTTTATTTGTGCTTACATCTTAAATAGATGATGCAATCAAAACTTGAACCTTTTTAGATGCTTCCTTCTGCAAGCTGAGGTGGTACAAAGGTTGACATACCACCACAATTTTCTTTCCACAGGCAAGAGCTATGACATGAAAAATAATTCTGCTCCTACCACATCTGTCCCATTGCCTGGCATTAAAAGCTAGGCTGAGCCTTTACGTTCCTCATCTAAATACATATGCAAACACTGGCCACAAAATTGGATTCAGATAGTAATAAAAGGCATTTAAAATAAAGAAGTGAGTCTAGAACACCACTGTAGCTTAATCATCACTTGTCATACTAGAGATCATTAGACAAAAGAAATCATTTACATTCCAAGTGATTAATCTACAGATTCCTTCTGCCTTCTCTACCACAGAATATAATAAATCAGATGAATAACTGAGGGAATGTACAACAGTGGAGATTTTCAATCTATTGCAAAAAAAAAACCAATTCAGCCACCACCCAAACTGACTCCAAATTTCAGTTCATACTAAAACTGGTGACATGTTCCCTGAAGTGGAGACAACCAAAACCAAGAGTAAGAATTCTACCCTGATTTGTCCTGTTTCTGCAAATGTATAAATGCAAACATGTACTTCCATTTCAATCACCTGCATCTTGCTACTTTCACATCACAGAAAAAATAAGATTTGCTCTCATGGCAGGCAAAGCAGTATGCAGTACCTAAGAAGTTTTATTTCCAGTATCTCTTCCACTTCCTAATAAAGATAAAGGTTCTGTTTAATCAGATGAAGTCAAGCCTTCAGGGTTAAAAGGAAAATCAAGCTTCCCCTTTAAGTTCAGGTTTTGTTTAGCTGACAGGAACTTTCCACGACCCCTATTACTAAGAATGAGAATGGATAAAATCCTGACCAACCTTTTTCCCATCCTCCTGCTGAGGATCAGCCAGTACCAGGAGTGTCAGTAGTGCCTTTCCAGCAGTTTTATTGGTGTTTGATACAGTAGCAAAAGGAACACTTGAATTTTATCCAAACCTTGTGAAGCATCACCAGGATTTGTTCTTCCTGGAGCTCAGCAACACCATTTTAGTTTGACTAAGAACTAAGAGCAAAGGGTTACTCACTGAAACACCACCAGATGAAAATCATAATGCTTTTGGAAGTCTCTTGATGGCTATGATTTATAATTAGATTATAATTATCTGGTCCTTAAGATCACACTTTCCAAGGAGCTCTTTGGAAACATCCCATTTGCAGCACCATAACTCCAAGTGGTACCTGCAGTCCAGCAGATCCCAGCTCAGCTTCCAATTACACACAACAGCCACAGGGAAGGTGAAGGATGCACAGCAGAAAACCCACCACAATAAGGACACAGCAGAGTAAAAACACAGTAAGAAGAGACAATCACTTGTCTGGCCAAGCTAATATCTGCAAAAGAAAGGCATTCTTTAGGATAAGGGTTTTCCTTGGCACTACCATTCCTGTTTTAACTTGAAGCATGGCTTCCCATCCATGGCAGGGGGCACAGGAGTTTAGAAAGAGTTCGCAGAAACAGTGAATTTTAAACGAGGAAACTCAGACTCCAATAATTTTACACCAAAATCTGAGTGCTGATGAGGCATGCCTTGCCAAGGATTTCACTTCAGACAGTGAGACCAGGGAGAGGAGAACCTGCACAAGTTATTTTGCACGGTGTCTCACTGAGAACAAGTTTAGGCAAGCAGTAATATTGCCTATATCAGCATTTTAATTTTTTAAATGTTTTATATGCAAATAGGTTATCATCTTAAGCTCCTGGTGTGCCCCAACACCTTCTCAAGCACCAAAAGATTTGGGCAGCATAGAGTGAAGGACAATACTCTCCAACTGATGCCCAGATGTTGTGGTACAGACCTCCTATTAATGCACTGATGGAAAGAGAATCACATAAATCCCCTGCAAACTCAAAGGGCTTTTATTGGCATGATAGACTGGACAGAAGATACCTTCATGACATTTCCAAGGCTCAAGACATTCCTCTTCCATACTCCCTCTCCTAAAAATAACTTAGGAATTAGCAAAGCACTGGATTTAGCAGAACAGACACATCTGATCAATACAAAGGTTCTCCCAAACAAATGTCTTCATTTACGTGAGTTACCTGTACTCACACACAAATAAGGTGGGGTAAAGGCCTGGAATTTTAGGCTATCACTTAACAGACACATTATTTCTTCCCCTTTCCCCTTCTCACTTTGTGTCTCTCCCCTCACCCAGTTCATCCCATGTTCCACACTCTTGCAGCAACACTGGCTTGTAGGGCTGGTGATGAACTGGAAAGATCTCATTGAATTGAACATTTTTGAGCTGGGCAGAAGGAAAGAGTGTTGAAATAATTTTCTAGATACATCAGTTCCCCAGTTCCATCCCCTATGCTGAATAAACATTTCCTCCCAGCACTATGGGCCACGAGGGAAAACCTTACTATGCATCACTCTAGGCATGAGAGCACCTCAGTCTTCAACACACCAATGATCAAAACAGTGCTGTCAAAAAATAACCCTGATAAACTCCATGTTACAGGTGGTGTACTGAGGTGAGGATCAAGAGCCATGGACAGTCTTTGAACCTCAAATTCTTTTACCTGAATTACTGCTGATCTGTATCTACATTTTCTTACCACACACACTTAGAAACCCGCTAGTAACAACGACTGAAAGCAAGTGGCACCCAATATTTCTATCTCTCAAGATGATAAAGCCTTCTGAAAGGTTTTCAGCTGAAGATCACTGCACCCTCTCCCCCTCACAGAGCCAGTACTGCTTCAGCCTGTAGCTGCCTCTCAGTAAAAGGCACTGTGTGGCTCAGCTCACAGGTCCAACAGGTACCAAACCCAGCAAAGTCAGTCACCAAGACCTTGGTCACCTGCTGCCAGTGCAAATAGAACACAAACGTTCATGGGGAGAGCTTGAAGAGAAAGAAGTTTCCAGCGTGCTGTATCAGCAAGGTTTCCACCCCTTTTCAAGCACATCTGCTACTTCTTTTGTATTCCAGTGACACCCTGTGGCACTTACCTAGACTGCAGGCTTTCCAATCTCAGTATCCGTATTTTTAACCACAGGGGCAAAAAACAGCAAGTCAGAAAACAGAGAAAGGACATTGCAAGCCTGAGCTGAAGGACTGCTGGTGCACCTCCTTACTCCCAAGGCATGAAATGCAGAGATTCCTCCTGCACAGCAGTTACCCACTAGCAGCCTGTGTTTTATCCCAGTATCCCACCTGCTGTTACACCTTTCCCTTGAGTGCAAGTACATCACTGCCATGCTGATGTAACATGGTTAAAACGACCTCATTTTAATGCCTGAGCTTCTCAGGTCTTTTACTGCAACACTGAATGGCACTTGACACTGCAATATTTCTGCCTAAATTACACAAGTGACTTCCAGGGGATATCCTAATTCACAAGTGCAGCATGGGATCATAAAGTCTCAGTTTTCACTGCATTAGAACAGACTCACCTACCTTTTCAACAGTGTCATTTCTATATGCATCAGCATATTAAAAAAAACTCAAACCACACAAGTGTATTCAAACAGCAGCCTAGTATTTTTACTGTTTGCCCTTCACCTCTTTAAAAAACCTCTCATAAACAGCAAGTGCACTTAATTTTGCCCTTCAGCTCTTTACCAAGAGAAGAAACATACTCACAGTGGATCTTTAATACAACAGGGTGCAGGAGATACTGCACATTTTGCATTTAATGGGCACGTCAAGGGGCAGCCTGGGTATATTGTGTCTTCTCTGAAATTATGTGCCACAATTACACACATAATTATAATATTATAAATGAACATGAGAGAAGTAGACATGCAACACAGGTAAAAGCACCCATATAAACAAGCACACACATACACACAGGAAAAGCTCAAACAAAAAACTCCACAAGCACCCAAGATGTATCAGCTCACACACCGAAGGTGCTCACATCACTGCAGTGCCATCTTCAGAACTTCTCAAGTGGCTTGAGATTGCTAAAAGAGTAGAGTTTCCACCATAAAAAAGAAAAACCATCTCCCACACTGAGTTACAGTACTCTAAGGATGACCACAGGCTGAGCAATGCCTCAGCAGCTCCCACCAAAATCTGCCTGGAGCCCCTCAGCTCAGCCTGCACTGGTGAAGGAATCAACAAGAGCAAGGTTTCTCCAAGAGAAGAGGGTGAGGTAGAGTGAAGGGACAAGTGTGAATCCTGATCTTCAGTCCCTTCTTCTGAGCAACAGATGCTCTCCAGCCTGTAGTTATTTACTACAGTGTATAAAATAGAGCACAAAACCTCTAAGGAAGTTCCCATCTTTTGAACAATCAAGGCCCTTGTGGATCTAGTTTAAAGGTGGGAGGGAGAACCAATTCCAGCAATGCTGCTGGGCAACTTCCCACAGCCTCCAGAACCTGTTCCCTACTGTTAAACTTCAAACATCAACCTCAGCACTCTACCATACCAATTTAAACTACACAGAAATTTGTTTTGGGACAAGAATCTTCAGTCAGTTGGAACCGACAGGAGCTTTGCCTTCCACGTCAGCAAAGTCTCAATTTCACCCTGAACATCCATTACTGCTACAAATTATTGCTGTAGGGCATGTACATCTCCTCCTGTCCCCTGTCCTTGACTAACTGACCCCTTCTCTGACCACTGCCTCGGGATGAGGGAGGCCCCTGAGCTGAGTTGCACAGCACATACAACAGGGAGTAATTCCATTTCCCACTAACATTACTACTCATCACTTTGTTACTACTGCAAGCTGAAAATCAGGATGTCCAGGAGATCATCTCAGGGCTCAATATGCAATCTGCAATTGCACATCTTCTGGTTTATTCATGCAAGGGTGTCAACAAGCCCAGCATACCATGGCCAGCCCCACATGGAAAATAGAGGGAATATTCAGCATGTCAGACCTCACTGTTTAAGCCAAATTAACCACAAAATTCCTATTTTCCCTTTTGTTAAGGTGGCCTAAGAAAGGAATAGAGGCATATCAAATTTGATTTTAAACTTCAAGGTTTCATAACAATGAGCTTGCTGACCTGTGCTTTATTGGTCAGCTGTTGATCTCATCTTACACAATTATCCAGAGAGAACATGGTTAAAGCTGAGCTCCCACCACACTGCTTTGATAACAAGGCTTAGGGCTGGAGCAGACCTGCTTTTTCACTTGTACCTTAATACCCTTTTCATTTTTACACAATTTTAATAAGTCAAACACTAATTAGAAAAGGGGAGTATTATTTACACCTATGACTGTCTGGAATCTGCTCTTTATTCTGCTGAGAGTGTTTGGGCAGGCAACAAAGACAAGAGTAGAGTTTTTGAATGATGTGATGTTACAAAAACTGCAGTTAACTGCAGACAGACAGTACACACAAAAGCATCCTCTCATCCTGTACCTCCACCATAGTCACTTCACTGAATCAGCACCCATAGGGAAAATAAAAATCAATAATTAGGGTGCACTAATTTACACCCTATTGGGTAACCATAATATTTCTCAATAAACTAACTGGCCCCAAACCAAATAACCTTCTGGACTTGGATAAACTTATTAACTCCTATAAAGCCTAAGAAATATTCAATTTTCAAAAGTGATGCAGTGCCACACTGCTGCTGGTCCAGCAGAAAGACACAAACATTCCAAAAGCAGCCACCAGTCAAGAGAAAGAATATTAACAGAGGGGTCATCCAGCATCACATGGAGTAGGACAGCTGGTATATACAGTAAAGACAGGTCTGTACAGATGTACAGGGCATAAATGTATCTCCTGGAGATGCTTCTGACAGGAGCATTTCATAGCATGCAATTTTCATTGATAGAAAACATCACAGATGGATATCCATCAGAGAAGGACACCAACAGATACATTAAAAAGTGAGAAATTTAACTGGCCCTTCAGTCAAAAATTCAATCAAGTCTTGACTTATGAACAAGGCAGTAATGCTGAATAAAAGTACACAAATGTGAAGGAGAGAGAGAAAAGAGAAAAAATTGTATCCAGATTTTGATGCCTGAAATCCTTGAGGACAAAAAAAGAGTTCTGCATGTGCTTTCCCATTACATGCTCATCCTTGTCTGGAAAGATTCACCACCTGCACTCCAGCAGAACACACCAGCTCCTCTGCCTAATCAATCAGATGCATCTGATTTCCAGTCTCTTCCCAACATAAAGAGATGACACATTCTGTCAGCATTTATAATTACACTTGAATATTTTGGATGTTGTAAGCAGTTATTTGCCTTTCATCTTAGCCTGTTAATAGTGATTTCAAGGCACACTGGCCAGCATGCAGATACTCCTCATTAAAGTGTGGGGCAAAGTGATAAGCCAGGACACAGTTAACTCCCTCCCACGTGGTATTTGTGCTCTGCACATCTCCTAATGTACCCCAAGAGTAGCTGCATCCCAAGGGCTGCACTGCCAGCTGAAGAGTTTTGTCACAAAGGCTCTGTGAAGGTAAAGGAAGGAGGATCTGCAGGTGACTTGAGATGTCCACCAAAGCTTATCCCCATGCAGCAAGGTGATGGGGAGGAGCAGCATGTCCCTGAGGAGATCCAGGTCAGAGTCACAGCTGTTGGGTTCAGTAGAAATTGAAGCTCCAAGGTCCTCAGCCAGGGAAAAGACCAGGCTAATCCCCATGGCAGACAAGTGTACACTCATTCTGTTCATCAGCCAACACACAAACTACACCAAGGGGTGTGGAACAGCTGGCAAAGGGAAGGGAAAGGTAGAAAGAGAGAGAACTCAGTATCTGCAGTCCCCAATGCTCTCCCTATGGGTGCTGAGAATATGTTTGGACAATGCCTAACCACAGACTCAAATCCTCTCACACAGAAAACTGAGTTACTTCAGGTCTCCAAACAGCCAATAAACAACTGAGCAAGGAACACATGGAAGTCAGACATCATCCACTCCTTCAGCTGTCCTTTGAAGGGAAATCCCCTTTCCTCAAAACTGAGGCATCTTCTAAATTCTGATTTCAGGAGCTACTTTCAAATAATGAATTCAAAATGGAGAGACAGATCTCTACAATACAGGATATTGCTCTACAAGTCTTTAAAAAAAAAGAAAAAAAAAACCACACCAAAAAAAACAACCCCACTAACAAACAAAATAACAATTAAAAATCTCAAACTCACCAGGCAGATGTTCTCATGTTCTTGGTACTTCTTTCCACTCAACATGCTCATTTTGTTACCAACACTGGGTATGGGGTCCATCCAACAAACTTGGATGTTTGGAATTCCAGTAGAGGCCTGTATTTCAGCAGTTGCAAGCAGCAGATCCTCCTTGTAAGGCACAGGGGCAGGAATAAAGTTCACTGACATGCTATTAGCTAAATTCCCTACACTATAAATCTAACTAGGAGCATACAGTGAGGAAAGGGGAAGAAGAGATGATGTAAGAAAATACTGAGGAGTGAGACATGACAAAACCTTGCTTTAAAAGCAGTAAACTCTAAACATCCATCCTTCCTTTATACTCTATGCCAGAAAGAAAAATACACTGGCATTCTTTAGGTAAGTAGCTTGCCTGCCTGAAAAATGACTTCATAAAAGAAGTTACAAAGATACAAACAATCCTTTCAAGGTAACACAAGCTTCTGTTTCCTCTCCCTGCAGGACAAGGGAAGATCCATGGAGCATCAGTACAGCATCACAAGTTTCACCCCAGATTTCCCAGCATCTCCCTGTGCTTCTTGGCTGAAGACATACACCAGCTGTAATAGATGACAAGTTTTCCACTTCAAAGTATATTGAGCCTGAAAGGAAACCCCTTATGCTGGACCTACTCTTTCTGCAGATAAACTACAGCCTCGACTTTTCAGAGTGAAAGTCTCACTGTGTTCTTTATGAAATGCCTTTCTTAATAAATAACAATAATAAATATGGGTAACAAGCAGCACAGTAAGCAAAGTTCTCACTGTATACTCCACAATGTATTCATTTACTTCCAGTTCATGACTGATAGATCCTTGTTTAATATGCCCTTAAAAACTTTATGGGCAGAAATGTCACAACCTTACTGAGAAACCTCTTCCCATTATTTGCTATTCTTAGAAAAACAGCAGGATTATTTGCAGGACAAGAATCCAGTTATTCTGGGCTAGAGGATGCTGAGGAGCTGCACCCAACACCCTTCACAAGGCTGTAAGATGAAGACCACTTATGTTTGACAAAGGAATGGAGTGTACAAGCAACTTGCTGAATGTCTGCACACTGCTGAATGCACAGAAACAATCCCTGCTCTCCTGGGAACTTACACACAACAACACAAACACCACCAGACAAAACAAAACAGGAAGGAAAGTTATCATCACAATTCTTGCAGCAGGCCAAGCAGGCACCACCAACAGCTTCAACAGTTTAATACCTGGCATGAAATTGTTCTTTTAGTATTAAGGGGTCCTCCAAAAATAAGCCAGAACACAAAACAGGGCTGCTGAATTATCTCTAAATAACCACAAGCCCATATCCAGTGAACTCACAGTCTGCTGAATATTCAGTATCACACTTCCAAGGGATGCTGCCACAACAGCTTCCTCCAAACAAGGAGGAAACAGCAAGTGAAAGGGCAGCACAAAAACATAACCAGTACTTACAGAGGAGTAAGTTAGTTTTCTTCAGCTTGTTTCAAGTTACTACAGGTGCTGTTTCAAGTTACAGGTTAATTTTAATGTACAAGACCCACCCAGAGGGAGGTGACAGTCCTCCCTGATGTGCCAGCAGCAGCTGACAGTCACTGCTTATCTGGCAGCTTTTGTCAACCAGTCACAATTCTCAGATGGTCACATTAACCCCAGGCTGACCTGCAGAACCATGAAATGAGATTGGAGAGCAAACGAATCACAAAATCCTATGGGAACAGGGGGAGCCACAGTACATAGAAAAGTTTCTGCTGCTCACAGTGCCTTTGCAGTGAAACAGTAACCTCTGTTTCTTTTGCTTCTTCATGCTGAATACCTTTTACCAGTGCACAAGTCTAGCCATAACCAGGAAAATGTTCCTTTCCCCAAAGAGACAAATTTTCTTTCCTCCAGAGACAAATAAAGCCTGTAAGAAAGAGAGAGACTTTTTGCCTGGGCCTGCAATGAAGGAGCAAGGACAAAGGTTTTAAACCAAAGAGGGTAGGTTTAAATTGGACATAAAGAAGAAATTTCTTTTATGATGAGGCTGTCAAGACACTGGAACAGCCTGTCCAGATCATGAGTCTTCAAGGTCAAGCTGGACAAAGCTTTGAGCAACCTCACAGCAGCTTCCCAGTACCTGCAGAGCACCTACAAGAAAGATGTAGAGGGACTTTTTTCAAGGGCTCACAGCTGTAACTCTGAGGTGCAATTCTCCCTGTAGAAGGGAAACCATCAAAGATGTAATGGACAGGACACTGGCACTTTCTTCCAGGTGAGAGCACAACAGCAAAGACTTCCAGGTTCACTGATCACAAGCTCAACTCAGTATGGCTAGGAGGAACAAGGGCATTTGTTTCTCAAGAACATACAGTGTTTACATGACCATGTACTTTGCCAGTCCATTTATTTAATGATTATTCCCCTTTTGAAACTTAAAAGCAAAATAAACCCCCTTGGCTTTGCTTAGGCAAGGAGAAACTGAATAGAGCAATGAAGTCCACAGGGACTACAAGTCCACCTGCAAGCTGGTAGATCACAAGACACAAGTTTTTAGAATGAGCTCCTAAAAGATCTTGAAACTTATTCAACCTCTCCAGAAACATAATCTTGCATGGGAAGAACACAGATAAGAGACCAGTCCAGAACAGAACAGTTTCTGAAGTGGGGCTGTGGCAGATCTGCCATCTCTCAAGAGTCAACTCACTCAACAGGCCCACACTGCTTTCTGTAGTGAACACAAGTATCACAGTCTGGTTGCTCAAGTAATAACAAGTCCTTGAGGCTGAAAAAGGTGTTCACCAAAGTGATTCAGCATGCAAAACTCTTGAGCAGTCAGCAGATGTCACCACATCTCAAGAGACTCGTAGGGAAGCAGCAGGCCAAGTGACAAAACCAGAAGAGAATGTTTCTATCATGCATCCACACCTTCAGGTCCAAAGTCAGGCCAGAAAAAGCAACTCAGTCACCAAGACAACTTAAAGTGTGCACATTTAGGAGCTGCAGGGCCTGGACTGGTCATCTAAGGCAGTGCCTTCCAACCTTTCCATCTCAACCACATGGCTGCTGCTCTATCTTCTTTCTCACTTCCCACTTCAAGCCCTGGACCCCTGAGATCTTAACAGCCTCACAGGAACACCATCACTGGAAGTGATCACCACTCTCACTTCCCAGGACCTCCTTCCACAGGTCTTGTGCAGCCCAGGTTCACTCATGAGTTTTAGGCTGGGTGGAAGTGAAACTCTTTGTCATCACACTCTGACATACACACAAAACAACTTTGGTGCCAGATGTTGTAGCATCTTCTAAATCTTTTCTCTCATATTAAAACTTCCTCATCTCTTTGAGGGACTTGGATTCCAGCATTTACATTTCATGCTGTCACTAGCATGACCCTGGTTCTCTGCCTTACCTACAAAGCAGAACAAAGCATTTGCTTTACAGGCAAGGCGTGTTCTGCTCTTTTTCATGGCCTGCTTATATTTCTGCCCCTTCTGCAGGAAACACCAGCCAGTGCCATGCACATGCAGAACCTGCTCATAAAACAAAATGCCCAATAAAATGTTAAATGTTTGGCCCAATAGGCTATCATAATGCCTACAAGTTCTAGTCACGTTCCACAACCCTCATGCAGTAGGCATGCACAAACAAACAACAAGTAAATACCTTCTGTCCAAAAAGTGGTGGTGTGATCCTACCTCTAGTAGACTACCTCTAGTGATGCCTTTTCAGATACTAAGGTCACTCTGCATTCTCCTCCAAAAGAGATGGCTAAGAAGCCAGGCCACAAAACACACAAAGAGTTTTTGTTAAACTGCAGGCTGGACAACTCTGAAAACTTCACTTCCCATTGAGCAGAACAGAAGAAAGAAAGAATGAGTGCAAGGGATGAAAGAAAAAAAGAAAAAGAGTGGGAGGAAAAGAAACAAAGAAAAGTCTCAGCCCATCTACTCCACTGCAAAAAAACAGGAATAAAATCTGCTCTGTGTTGGAAATTCCCACAAGGTACCTTGATTTCAAAGAGCTGAACACATACACAGGTAGCTACGACTCTGAGAGTAACACACAACTGTTTTTAAAAGACTAGAGCAGAACAGGAGACTGTCATCCATTATATATTAGAATATAACACAGCATCTCTCATCCACCAGGGGTACAGGGCAAGCTGGTATGCTTGGAGTTGTTCTGTCTTCACAGTAGATGATTCCATTGCAGAGAACATTACCAGCACACCTCTAAACCAGTTCACCCACTGTTTAGAAGGCTGGGATTAATTATGGCATAACAAAAGAGAGTCAGGTTTAAAACAAGAGGGGAAGTGAAAAATAGGAACAGAAATATAAACTTTAGTAGAAACCTCTGGATACACAAACTCCAACAGGTACAAAAAAAGAAGGCATTTAAAAACAGAGGAAGAACAATCACTTGCCTTTCAAAAGGGGCTGGAAAGTTGGAATTTCCTGCAGTTTTATGACATCTGGATCATTGCTGACATTCCGTGAGGATTGTGTTCCTGGGGCTACAACCACAATGTCGTCCATTTTTGCTCGCTGCTTGGCTGGCAACGGAGATGCTGGATATGGGAAGGAGAAGGAGCAATCAACTTTGTAAGCAGAATTCCACCAGAATCCAACCCTATGCGAGCACTGCTCTATTTAACACTGCACAGGTATGCTTTTTATAGCACATTGCCGAGATCACCGAAGGGCTCTTAAGCTCCTTTCCCTCTCCACACCGGGGGACAGCTGATTGCGGAACCCCTGCAGCCCTGACGGCTCCTGCTCCGCGCCCAGGGCTCTCCCCATCCCCGGCTCTGCTCCCCCGGCCCGGGCGGTGCCCCCGCGCCGTCACAGGAAAGGCCGGGCCGCGCCGCCGCTGCCTCTCGGAGAAACAGCCCTTCCCTTCTCCACAGCCCTTCCCTTCTCCACAGCCGCTGTCCCTCCCAAGGAAACAGCCGTGCCCTTCTCCACGGCTGCTGTGCCGGCACAGCCCCGCTCCCCGGGGCACAGCCCCGCGCCCCTCGCTCCCTTGCCAGGCACCGACCTCC
>JANPWX010000069.1:1083288-1102484 GCA_024734555.1 Trochalopteron elliotii | reverse complement strand
GACCGGTCCGGCTCGCCATGTCCCGCGGGGGCAGCCGCTGGCCGGTTCGCCTGCTGGTGATCACCTGCGTGATGGCCGGGCCGGCGCTGAGCCAGGAGTGTTCCGCGGAGAAGATGGAGAATTCCATCATCGACATAGACTTGTCCCTGCCCCGCGGCGTCCGGGGCGCGGAGCCGCTGCGCGTCCCCAGCGCGGGTGCGTGTGTCCGCGCCTGCTGCTCGGGGCACCGGCTCGCAGGTAACCCCGGCCTCCTTCTCCGCCACTGTCTGGGAGAACGATTCTGCACTTTGGGCTCGCGGGGTGGTCAGGTGCTGATGCTCTCCGTATTCAGCACGGAATTTACCCTGGCGTTCAGGCTGCGCTCGGTCCAGTTTGCGGCTGCTGCCTTCTTTTGCCAGTCGATGTTAGATCTTAACGCAAGAGCCCGTAGTGTGCAGGGAAATAGTTGCATCACAGAAACAGCGTTAGTTTTAGGTGTTAAAACCTCCCAAATCCCGAACCCCGAAGGGCCGTAAGGCGTATTTACTAGATGCACTAAAAGCAGCTGACATTTTGCACTGTATTTAATTTTAGCCAAGAATGAGAGTGCTTACCCTCCTCTGAGACAGCTGATTTGAATCAAGTTCTTGGAGCAGTAGGAGGTAGAGTAAAAGTAGAAATGACAATGATGAAGGTGACCCCCCCGAAGCAGCAACTAGCCAAGTGATTCCTGGGATGTAATAAGGAAAAATGTCTAAATAATTTTCTTCCCCGTGAGTATATTGAGGAGCTTTTCAGATTTATCAGGATTTGTAAGTGAGAAATTGTTGTATAAGGTGGTGCCAGTGTGGTATGGGTGAGGGGAGGATGAAAGATTAGACTCACAGTTTCCCCAACTTTATTTGTACAGGAAGAGGAAGGTGTGACCTTTCATATTTTGGCCCTGGGCCATTCTTCTGCAGTCCTTGGTTGTTTTTCCAGTAGGAATGTTATGTGTTAGTAGTTTTCCTCTTACTCACATGAGCAAAAGTTAACGAACTAGATCTCATTACCATACTGCTATAAAAGTTCTTATTGCTGAAACAGGTATTTACTTTGTTTTGCAGGAGACAAGAAGTGTAATTTGATTATTTTTTATGCTGCAAGAACAAGTACACATCCAAACTGCTACTTGTTTTACTGTCCTAGCGCTGAGGCTTGTCCAATGAAACCTGCAGCAGGACTTGTGAGCTACAAGATAACTACAGGTAAATAATGGTGAGAGCCATCAGCCCCCACAGCAGATGACTTTTGCACCAGTGAACTTTCAGTAGTGACCAGGAACTGCTCGGGGGTTGTATTTTTAGTAGAGTGTTCTAAGCCAAGCATTAGGATTTGAAAATACTGCTCTTTTTTTTGTTGTGGAGGATGGATGGGCAGGTGTGGGGCCAGCTCCTTTGTGGGCTCAGCTTCCCACTTGGAATAATATCCCCTTATAACATTCCTTCACATTAGATTCAGAAATCCTCATAATTTGTCCTTGCTTCAGACAAAAAGAAGCTGCTTCCGTCTAGAAGTAGTCAAGAAGGAAAATTTCCTGTACATAATGCTGAAAAGTATCAGGAAAGAATAATACCATGGAAATACCATGCCCTTGTAGCCAGCTGTGTATTAAACAACCTATGCTACAATGATGAATAATGGGGAATAATAAAAAATAATCGTTATTTTCTGCTTTCAGTTAGGGAACCTGAAGTGCAGAAGCAAACCTTCTACACTCAGAGCTTTATGGCATGTGGGCTGCACACTCAGGAATTTCTTGCTCTCTGGCCTATGCTGTGGTATTTTTAACAGCAAGGCCTACTTGTTGATTGACATTGACTTGCACCAGACCTGTTTGAACAGCTCAGGAAAGAAACTGATAATTAGACTGTCCTGCCAAGGTGGTTTCTGTATGGCTGCTTGAGAGACCAAACTTTTGCTGAGAAAGAGAACTTTTCCAAGAGGAACATGTATGATATATAGAAAGATTATTCATGTAATGTTACCGAGTATTTTTGTGCAAGCACAATCACACAGGAATCACACAAAAGCAATGTGCAACCAATGAACTGCATTTCTGTAAAATTAGTACTATAATTACACTTTCCTCCAGCTCTTTCTCCCCTAGAAGAACATTGGGGTTTCAAACAAAGAAACAAGGAATGCAGTCATGCTTGTGCTTTTGTTCAGCATGTAGTACAATGCTGAGTGAACAACTTGATTGCATTTAACACTTTCATTTGGGAGATTTGATCTTCTGTGAACATTTAATTGTGAAAAGATTATGCTAGCTTGTTTAATGTTCCTGAGAAGTTTTCAAAGGTAGCACCTGAGCAGCATCGGTAGCAACAAATGTTTCCAACTTTGTTCTTTCATATGACAATGTGTGTGGTTACATGGAAAACCAAGCTAAAAGGGGGAAAAGATACTTCTTGAATTATTTCAATTCCAGTGCAGTTAACAAACCTTTTTGTTTCAATATTAGAAAGAGATGAGTGAGAGTCAGAACTACTTGAGAGCATGTTCCCTTTTAAATGTTCTGTGCAGCAGCTGAATTGTTATCATGAATATATAATATATATTTCTATATTTTTATAAATATAATTATAAAATTATATATATATAATATGAATTGACAATTAGCCTGTCTTTCCAAGAGCTCCTGCTCAGCCAAATGCTTTCTATAATACCTGTATATCAGGTAAATACTGCAGAAGAAATGCTGTAAAATCAGGTAGCTTTTAGGATTATTATTTGTGTGGTATTTCTGCACAGAACACTGTTATGTGACAACTTTTATGACGCAGGATTTAAATGTCACTGTGCATATTTTAAAGAAAGGAAGTTTCATTAGTCATTATCTCTTAGAGCCCCCTTACATAAATGTTTCTAAGAAATACAAGTAGAGTATGCCTACATTAGTCAAAAATAGATTTAATAATTAAATACCAATATTTCTGTTTCCAGACATCCATGCCTCAGAGGATGAATCCATCAAAACTGAGAACATTTCTTCAAATGAGTATTCTTTGCCTTCAGATGCTGGAACCTTTATTTCTCCCAGTGAGAATATCCATCAGAATCACACTGCCAATGTGCAGCAATCTGTCTTTCATCAGGCATCTGAACTCCTGAACCACATAGGCAAGCATCTGGACAACATGGAACTTCATACAGTTTTTCCTGAATCTCCAAGAGCAAAACAGTCTGAGAGCTTAGACCCCATCTCAAGGCAGAAAATAATTACTCTGCCACCAAACATGCCTTCTGCTGTTCCAGCTGGAAGCCCCACTGCTTCGTTCCCCACCACTGTCCAGGCAGGTGCTCCTGACACCAGCAGTGCTTCTCTTACTCCTCTGCTGACAAGTTCTGCCCAGCTGGAGCCTCTTACAACCCCTCTGCATCCTGGTGCTGCTGAACCAAGCACAACCCACCCCACCACAGCTGCCTCTCTGCCTGCTGCAGCCACTGCAGCTGAACCTGCCACCAGCATCACTGTTACTCCTGTTCTTCTGTCCAAGCCCACAAATTCTGCTTCTACAACCAAGCAGGTGACCACAAATTCCAGATCTTCTACCACCCCATCAGGGCCAAGGACTCCAGCCATGGCTCCTGAGCCAACAGTTGTCATTTCCAGTGATACCAGCCATGTGACCCTCCTCTCTTTTCCAGGTTTTGTTCTGTCCAGTGATTCCCCTGCATCTTCCCAAAATGACCTTCAGGGTTATGCCCCCCCTGAGTCAGAAAGCTCCCTGTCAGAAGGTGTTCTGAGAGGGAGAAGTGTCTTTCAGCTGGGGGAAAAAAGCAGCCTTGTGGCAGCTTTGTTTTTTGGGATGATATTCTTGCTGCTAGTTATTGTGCTGACAGGGAAGAAAATACATGAATCTCTTCAGAAGAGGCATTACACCAGGCTGGATTACTTGATCAATGGAATGTATGCTGATGTCTGACTGGGAGAGGGAATAAAATTTTGAGGAGCATCTCTCACTTTTGAGAGGAGAACTCTGAAATGGAACAGTAGCTATTGAAATCTCAGAAGAGGATGGATTCCTTTTTTTTGGGCTCTAATGGGAAAGCAGGAGACAGAAGATGGGTTTGGTGGTGAGAAAGAATGCTCTGTCTGTGCTGAACTATAATGTCTGTCATTTTTGATTTATTACTAAATCCTGAGAGTAAACATTTAAATCCAAGTTAAGCTAAGAAGGTCTTATATTTAAGGAGAAAAAGCATTTCATGAGCTTAATCTGTACTGTGAAAAGATTAGTGAAATTGAAGTACACCTAATAAATTCAGTACCTGTGCAGCACGTGGGTGTTTTCAGTGCTATTTGCACTGAAAGTGTTACACGATTGCCTGGCAATCCTATTTACCCATTTTGTAGCTTTAAAGGAATACGTAGTAATAGAGCTTTGCATCCAAATGGGTTTAGGTACAAACAGGAAAAAAATGTATTACATATGGCCTAATTTAATTTTCCTTATCGGAATATAGTTTATGGTTATATACATATCTTCAAAGTTCTTCTTCTGAGATGTAACAGGTATCCTTAAAACTACAACCTGCAAATGTGAGTGCCCTCAAAGCACACCCTCTTCATTTCTAGTGTCCCCTTCATGTGACTGGTAATAAGCATAGCTGCTTAGTAACAATTGTCTTGATATTCGAGGTCTTTTCCAACCCAAACAACTCTATAATTTTATGTTTTCCTGGCTTTTCAACAGGGAGAGTAAGTGGGAGCATCTACTGCCACACAACTTCCAGTTCATGTTATAGAAATCTCCCTTGGTGCACAGTCAGTCTAAGCCTGGTTTTAGAATGAAAGGCTGGATTTCAAAGTGTTCATGTCAGGTGGCATAATCAACAACAAACGTCACAGCAGAGAAGGAAGGGTGCCTCATGAATGCAAGGAAACAAGTCTATTACAAAATGTGAAATTTGACTCACATCCAAGAGATTCTTAGATCTGTCAAGCTTAGTGTGGTGGGAAGCAGGTGTGATCCAAAAAATGGCCTCAAGGCAAGTTTTCTGAAAGCTCTAAATAACTAAATGCAGAAAATTCTCTGAAAATTCCATTATTCAGAGATCAAAGAAAAGTCAATGTTCCTTGTGTCAGGAACTTGAATTCTTACTATACAGAGGCTGCAAATTGCTTTATATATATAAAACCAGCTGGTCTGCTACACTGTTTAAGTGTGACAAGGGTTAAAAGAAAAGCAGTCTGGATAACCTCTTAAAAGTCAACAAAATTATAGAAGAAATGTACCCCAAATTTATCAGCTTGTTTGTTGACCGTGCTTTGTTTAACCTCTTTTTCCTTTCTTTTCTTGGCTTTTTGTTTGGTTTGGTTTGGTTTTTTAAGTAGCTATTTTCAGAGGTTTCTGGTCAAGAAACGTAACAAGGAGGAACATTTTTGGGAAATGAGTTTACCCAATGATAAGTCCTAGGCCTAGCTGTAAAAATGCAGATGCAGATCTGAGGTTGACCATAATTTTCTTTCATAAGAACTGCAACCTTCATGGAAACCTCTATGTTGCTGGTGCCATCACAGCACTTTAATGCAGGAGAGGTGCTGAGAACAACCCCTGAATGCTCACTGTGCATTTCTGCTGCAATAAATAACTTGTTGGAGGGAAAGGTGGTTGGTATGAATTGATATGGTTACAGTATGATAGCAAAATATTCAAGAGAAGCCAGCAGATGTATCTCAGGGTTGTTCAGAGCACAGGTCATGTGTTCAGCTGGAGAAGGGTGTTGTCTTGATCTTTTTCAGCCTTTTGATGTTTGCATTTTTGTAGTGGAGTTTTTCCCCAGATTTTCATGTAAACAAAGTGATGTTTACATTCCTCTCTGGAGGAGGGACAATTGATGGACTTCTAGTTTGACCAGTGTGGCTGGAGAGGTGGCAACCTCATCCTCCAGTCCATGGTCATTGTCCAAAATCTATATAAACTGAAGGAGGAAAATAAACTTCCCTCTTTTTGCCCTGAGGATTTGATGGTCTGCATGTCGTTCATTTCATGTCCTGTAGTGACAGAGGGCCATTTCACAAGGACAGGTAGTGATAGGACAAAAGAGAATAGCTTTAAAAGAGAGAAGGTTTAGATTAGATATTGAGAAGGAATTCTTCTGTGTGAGGGAGGTGAGGCCCTGGCACAGGTTTCCCAGAGAAGCTGTGGCTGCCCCATCCCTGGAAGTGTCCAAGGCCAGCCTGGATGGGGCTTGGAGCAACCTGGGCTAGTGGAAGGTGTGCCCTGCCCATGGCCAAGGGTTGGAATGAGCTGATCCTTAAGATCCCTTCCAATCCAAACCACTCTGGGATTATTCAGTGTGGGCCATGTCATTAGGAATTGCCCTGCAGCCCAATCAGCAGGGCATGCCCAGCACGGTGAGTGGCAGAGGTAAAGCTGAGGTGCTCAAGCACCATGGCTCATTTGGTGAGGATGCTGACCTCAGTGGCCTTTCACAACATTTGAGTATAACAAACAATGTTAGAAGTTGTTACATGAAAGATCTTCTTTTATGTTTGAGTAAAGAAAACAAGGTATTAGGCAGGTGTACTGAAACACTCTTTAAAAGTTCTTTTTCCCATCCATTTGTCATGCTGGATTAAGAACTAATGGGGAATTAATTGATAGCTGACCAGTTTGGATCTCTCTGGAGGGGCCTTTACAAGCTGTGTTTGAACACTAGAGGGCAACAACAGTTTATTAAATAGAATTGACAAGTTATGAGGATTTTTTGATTATTTTAAAAAGTTTTAATTAGCTTGGGGTTTTTTTAACTTCCCAAACTACGGCTATTTCATTGCAAAAAGGTTTTAAAGGAAAGTTTTTTGTTTATTGGAAGGGTCTGGGTGGATGATTATATACATACATTTTTAAAACTTTCAGTAGTTTTATATCATTATCATATATAATATATATGATATATGATATATACTTTTCAGTATCATATAATGTAGAAGATAACAAACCTAAGCATATTCTCTATTTTAATAACATTGATTCAGGTTGCATTATTAGTCATGTATTGGCATTTCCAGTTAACAGAGAAGAAGAGAGATTTCCCATCATCATTTTTTTGACTGTGATGCTTTATTACATGCGTTTTTGGAGCTTATTTATTTGCCTGGATAATGCTCTTGTATAATAAATCAAAAAGGAGCGAGACAAAGTAACTAAAAAAAAAATCCATCCAATTTGTTGTGCTTTCCAGCCCTGAAACTTCTGTGCACTCTTCTATTTTTCCACTGACATCTCCTGTGGTCTTCACTGTGCACCACACATGGAACTGGATCATTAATCACCATGCTGTGATGACAGGCCTCACAATGGCGTGGCTCTTTCTGAAGGTAACCAGTTCTGTTATGGCAGGAGGCCAAATGCTGATTGACTTTTGTCACCTGGAGAGTGTCATCAATTCTGTAGCTGCTTGTTTTCATGTTATTGCTTTATAGTCCTGAGCAAATATAAGGTGTGTAAATATAGACTGTCATGAACAAAACTGTCTGGTGGTATTGTACAGTAAAGAAAGCCCAGATTTTGTAACCACTGCAAACAATCATAAAGAAATAAATTGTGGATCTATTTGAGATGGGTGAGAAGGCTGTAAAGTCCCTGCCTCAAAGGGCTGCAAACTCAGCATGGTGTGTTCTCTGCAAATAGTGCTTCAGATCATTTTAACTCCTGTAGGAGTAGGAAAGGCTTATGCTCAGGATTATTTCGAGTAAATTACTAACCAACCAACAAAACCCAACAAATAAACAAGGAAATAAAACCACCAAAAACCAAAAAATTACATGAGAAGGCAGTTTCAAAACTGGATCTTGTTTTCCTGCCTCCTGCAAAACCATCCTAGTGGATTTGAATCTGATGACGTGCTTTGATCCTGCCATCCCACACTCCACCCTAATAAAAACATGGAGTTTACAGTGCCAGTGCTGCAGCCAGCAGTTCCCACACAGGATCCCATCACACACAGAGCTATACTTTTGTAGACTTTTTTCTGTCACCCTCCTGAAATGGGCCTAGACATCTGTGCTGTCCCTGTGCATTACTCATCCTCTCATGCAGGTAATATACTTCTCTACATTCCTGTTCATGGATAGTTGTGGGATAGCTGCAGCTCCTCATCCTTGAAGTCTTGCACATCCCTTCAGGAGTGTACATGGTGTTCCCAGATGCTTTCCCAGTGTCCTGATAGGTATGTTCCTTGAAGGGCTAGGATATACTGAACATTTTTCTTCCTCTTCAGAAAGTCTAAATTTGCTTTTTTCTCTTTAGGTGTCTACGCATAAAACTGCTGGTCTTTGTCACCTCTGTGTTGGGTATTATAAACAATGTGTAAAAGTATTTTTAAGTTTCAGTACAACTATGTTGGATCACTCTTTCCTGTATATTGGCTCACTTAATTAGAAAAAAAAGGCCTGAGGGTCATGCATTAACTTTGCTTCTGTTTTTCTCTTACTCCTCTCCTTCCATCCTATAAAATGTCATTTTCATAAGTGGCAAGAGTTTAGATTTGCCATGTTCAAGCTGTTCCGATTCCTTTTCTTTTTGGTTCAGTTTGTTTTGATAAAAAATTGGTGAAGAAAATTGAAAATTCCATCATATCAGTAACATCCAGGAGTAATCAGATAATTTTAGTAATCAGATAATTTGTGCACTCTGTATTTTCTCAGAGAAATTTAACAAGTAGTTAACATCCAGAACAACTGGTTAAACCATAAGGGATCTTTTGAAACGTTTGCTGATTTGAGCAGTCACTCTGAAGACTGCAAAGCTGTTTCATCATAATGCTATGATGCTAAGGATGGTTACATGGGAGAAAATAACTCCTTGTAATGCTTTCCTACCAGCTACCTCAGAGTAGCAGCTGAATTCTGGCTGAAAGTTACCAGGAACATCACCAGTGTTTCTCTGTGCTTCCACTTGCACTGAAGAAAGGATGTGATCAGTGGAGCTTAGACTTTGACAAGGTGATTTTTGCAACAATTCTCAACAACACCTAAATGGAAAATTTGTACAAAGTTTAAACAAATGTTCCTGTGCTGCGAAGATGGTGGAAACCCCCTCACTGTGACACAGATCTCCTATAGGCTTTGCCTGCTCTTTAATTAGCTTCTGAGTGAAAGCAAGGGGGTTTTTTTGATCCTCCAAGTAAGTGTCCAGGTTAGTTTGGGTCCTGGGAGTAAACTGTGAATGAGATGATCCCTTTACTACAGTGGTCATGTGTTATGTGTCTTTGTTAGTGCAGCTCCCGTTGGTGTCAGCAGGAGGTCTTCCAGCACACATTTATAAGTCAAGTCCTCCCACTTAGAGGCTCATTAACTGTTCAAAACAATTGCCTTCCAGGACGACAGAACATCTCAGCCCAGGGGTGAAATTTCTGAAAGGATCTGTAGAACATTTTCCCGGCTGCTTCTGATTATTTAACTATGACAACGTTGTCCTTCTTTGGTTCCAGGGCATGAAATAAGGAGTTCAAATGTTTTTCCACCATGTGATAACTCAGGCAATACTTCTGGAAAGACTCCAGATTTGGCACACACTGTGTATGTTGCCTTTATGGAGTGCTCTGGTTTAGAAAGGGCAAAAAATAATTTGCTTGTGAGATACAGTTTTAAACCCATGAGAACAGCTCACTCTACTGCTAAACAAGATACACATGTGGCTTTCCTACACTGACAAAGCATAAAGCAAGGGTAGACCCCATTTAAGGGAACATTATAAAGGTTGGTAGAGTTTGAAAAGTGAAAGCCTGAAGGCTGAAGTCTATCCACATGCTACATCTAGCAAGAGTTGCTACATAAGGCAACTTTTCCAGAAATATGCTGGACATCCATCTCAGGGGTGAGTTTGAGTGTAGTTAAGTGCTGGGATGTTTTTGCAGCTGCCAGAAATGGGTGTCCCTGGTGATGGTAACGACAATGATTTCAGGAGCATTGACAATAGCAAAAACAGCAATCAAAGAAGTGTCTGTGTGCTGCAAGCAGGTACAGAACAGGTCCCTTCCTCCTGCCTGGAGCATCCTGACTTTCTAAGACTTTCTAAAGCTCCTGACTTTCTAAACCATCAGGAATTTGGTTAACAGAAGAAGGTTATCCTGGGCAGCAAACAGAGTAAAAGTGGGACGAGATGCATGGAATTTGTTAGAGACTAACTTTCCAATATAATATAAATTAATTTATTTTTGCCTCTGTTCACGTGATAATGAGACATTACTCAGAGTTTATCAAGGCAGGGTAAATTTCAGTTTCAGAAAAAACATGGTAATAAAAAAGTTACATGTTTAAAGCTTCCCAAATCCAGCTTTCCAAGGCCACCAGTGCCTGCTCTTAGGGCAGTGGGGGCTGTGGGGTCAGTGAGGGCTGTGGTGGCTGTGAAGGGTGTTAGGGCTATAGGGTCTCTGAGGACTGTAGGGTCTGTGAGGGGCAGTGAGGGCAGAGAGTGTTTGAATGCTACGAGGGCTGTGAGGTCTCAGGGGGTTCTGAAGGGCTATTGGGGTCTGCAAGCTGTGGTGGTGGCCATGGGGGCTTGGAGGGGTCTGTGGGGAGTGTGGGGGTTGTAAGGCGTAGGGGGGCTATGAGGGCTGTGGAGTTTGTGAGGGGTGTGGCATCTGTGAGAGCTATGATGGTTTTGCTCGGTGTTTTTGTTTTAGGGTTTGGTGTTTTTTTTGGTTGGGTGGGTTTTTTGTTTGGTTGTTTTTTGTTTTGTTTTGGGGTGGGTTTTTTTGGGGGGGTTTTGGGGTTTTATTTTTCCTCTGGTTGGCATTCCCTCATCTCTGCTTGGGCCTCTCTTCTCTTACTTTTCTTTGCTTTTCATTTTCCTGCAGGGAGCCTGCAAATCTTTCCACCCAATCTTTCCAGCCAGCATCAGTTGGAATCAGCTCTTGGTTTAGCCAAAGCTGACTCATTTTACCCCCTTTTCATGGAAAGGCTTTTTAGTTCTCCCATGTAATGCCTAGGAGCCTGCTGTAGTCTCTGGGGTGCACGGGGTGAAAGCAACAGGTGCCTAAACCAGAAATGTCAGTCAGAACTTCAACAAGGCCAAGTGTCTGCAAATATTTTTGTCTCCTATCTTTAAGTGGTTTGGGTCTGTGGTTCCCATTGTTTTGGGTCTTTTACTATGGAGACTGGAACACCTTTTCCTACACTGAATGATTTATTGCTACAGTGTACCTTAGGCCACACCTATCCTAGCTGTTTCCTCCTGTGAAAGTGCCAGGATTCTTAAACCACAAATGAAGATAGGACTCTAAATCATAGCTCCTTTTAACACATAGAGCTTTGGTTATCTTGAAAGAAAGAAAGTGTTTAGGGAAAATAGTACTTTAATGTGTTGCTCAAAAAAAAAGATTTCTTAATATGCCCAGATTAAATGGGGATTTTGCTCGGTCTAAGCCCTTTTCAAATTGTTGTAAAGGTATTAGATTTTTCACAATTACAATAACGAAAAAAAAAATTAGTAGAAGTTGCATTAACTGCAAAGCTCTGACACTGAAAAAGGCATTGGAAGGAGCTTTATGAGTCAGGGCTATTTAGACACAATTCCCTGTCTTTTATACAAAGATCCATGTGACCAAATACTGTCTTTGTGGGTTCGACTGGGGAGAGGGTAGAAAAAGGAAGGATGAGGAATGGATTGGATAGCCTCACTCTAATCACTGTTTCTTCTTGAGAGGAGAAAATATAATCTAATTATTCCAAAATAGAATATTATCATCTTTCAATAATATCTTCATAGCAGCCACTACTTTTTAAATAAATATATTTGAGGACTGGATCTGACTTTCTCTGAGTTTTCCTTTGTCACTTATCTACATTTAGTTGCCAGCTGTATTGGAAGAGTATTTCTTGAAATCTACACTGCAAGGAAATTATTCAAACAACTAATGAAAATGGAAAGGCAGTGAATGACACTTCAGCCCTACATAATTGCCTCTTCCATCCCCCATCACGTGAAGAATTAGTTACAGGCCATAAGCCACAGAAACCTTTATATATGCAGCCAGTGCAAGCTTAAGGACCCACATGCATTCCTGCTGTAACAGGCAATGCCTTGTGATTAGTTGATTTAAAGATTTTTATTTTCTTTTAAACGTAAGAATTTTGTTCCTTGAAGTTCACTCATGCAAGATCAATCTCTAGGGCATTCACAATAACTTTCATGATACTGAAACAAACTGGATATCATCTTTCAAGCCATTTTTTCAGACCTTGAAACGTTTCCCACAGTGAAATATAAAATTTGTCAAACTCATTATGAGTAATAGTTCTGAATTGTCAGAGGCATTCCTCCTCCTCTGAGAAACCCTGGCTAATGGCAGTTTAATGAAAATGTTACCGAAAATGTTACCAAGAATGTTACCTTCATCTTCGTTTTTAATAATTAATTTATTCATCAATTAAGAGGATAGCAAAGATTTGGGTTTTCCTTGAAATAATAAATTGTTCCAACATCTTGCATTTGTGTGGCCTTACCTTACAAATCTCGTAGAAGGGGAGCACTCCATAAAACATCACAGACATTAAACCTAGAGATTAACCATTAGAGGGCAATCTTTCCTGCTCTGAGGAGCTCAGCGTGCTTTTCTAGCCTATTTTGAGAACTTGACTACAGCTCATAAAAACAACACCCCTGCAGAGATACCAGGTTGATGCCCCACACCCATATTCTTGAGGTGCTTAGTGTCTTTGCTGAACTGCAGACTAATTTGTATAGGAACATAAAAATAAAGCTATTAATATTAAGATGAATACAAATATGAACATGGCTGTAGATATGAAATACAAATAGGAAATATAAGACACACACATAAAGATTGAAAACTGTTGTAGGAAAGATTGCTAATTATTGTGACACAGTGACTTACCTTTCTTGACCACAGGCATAAATTCTAGTCACTAATCCCTGTGACTAAAATAGAGTGCAAGAAAATGTACAAGGCTTTAGCAGTAACTAATTTTTAAACTTCAAAGGCTGCAGTGCAAAGCAGAATTGTTAAATATTATGCATATTGCAAAACGCTGAAGGGGTTTGAAAGAGGGTTGAAAAGGAAATATTCTTAAATTGTTGTTGCTTAAAAGGCACACACGTTATGGTTAATAGAGCCCAGATGCTGACTGGTTTTGAAAAGCTGAGCAAGCTAAAACAAAATAGTGTTTTGGTGTCTGTCAGCCTGAAATGTGAGCTCTTTTAAAAGGATGTTTTCGCTGTATCAACATAGCATTAAAGCACTTTACAAATTTCAGAACAGTAACTTTCTCAAATGACATTTTTATAATATGACTTTGAAATGCAGCCACGGCTAAATTTTCGTAAGGAGAGCCTTGGACTTGCCCTGTGGTCTGGTGGGCAGTGCCAAATTAAAATCAGAATCCTGCATGGTTCACACTCGAAAACATGACCACTGAAGAAGTGTATCCTCAGGCAGTGCTGTTTTCAACTCCCTGGGAGATGGGAGAGGAGAAAAGAGGTAGTAGGTAGACAGCCTGACCTTGAATGCACCATCAGCAGGAGTCCAAACGCTCCTCCAAAGTCAGAAAGAAAATGCCCAAGCCTTCCAGGTCATGTCATTTCATATTTCCCTGCAGGGATATTGCTGGATTTCTGTTAGACTAGCTTGCCTGTATGGGCTGCTGAACTCAAGCACCTTCTCCTCTGTGAAGTTTTTGTTATAAGGATTTTTTTTTTTTTTTTTTTTAGCCACAAAGAAAAGCAATTCTCATCCAGGCAACCTCTTCTGGTACAGAAGATGGGAAAGAAAGGATGGGTATGAGGGGGAGGGGAGAGGTGGGGGGAATAATAAAATAGTATTGAAATGCAAGGAGAAAAGGCAACTCCGTGTGTGATAAAAAGGGGGATTTGATGGGCTATTTCATGAATAGTCCCAGAATTAGTGGAAATGCTAATTTTTGCTGTGATTTGACTGTGATGATAGTAATGGCAAAAACAAGTTAGGTTTGATGCCTGGACAAAATTGCTGGACTAGAGAGATGACTCTCTGTTCAAGGAAATCTGCTTGTGAGGCACCTGTATCCTGGGGAAAAGGTGCAGTTCATATGGTATGGGAGAAAAAGTGAGAGGAAAAATATGGATGCTTGTGATTGAACTTCAAAAAGGAAAACATGATCACTGAGGGTGGTGATTCTGCTCTCATGAGACCCCACCTGGAGTCCTGCATCCTGCTCTGGGGCCCCCCACACAGGAGGGATGGGGACAGAGGCCAGGCACAAAGATGAGCACAGGGCTAGAGCAGCTCTGCCACAAAAACAGGCTGAGAGAGTTGGGGTGGTTCAGCCTGGAGGAGAGGAGGCTTCAAGCCTTCTAGTGCCTGAAGGGAGCTTGTTGCCAGACAGACATGAAAAACCACACTCACACTGTCAGGTTGTGTGAGCAAAAAGAAGGAAGTTTATTTTGGGATTAGGGTTTAAACAGTTTTTGGAGTTTGAGCAGCGATTGGGCCATGAGGTTGACACCTCTCTGACCCCACTGGTCAAACTAGAAGTCCAACAATTTGTCCTTCCCCCAGGAAGGAATGCACAGTTTTCAAAACATCACTTTTTGTTTATGTTACAATGCGTGAGAACTCCAGTACAGAAATGTAAAACCTCAGAAGGCTGAAAAAATCAGGGCGACAGGGGCTTACAGATGGAGAGGGGCTTTTCACAAGGGCATCAGTGATAGGACAAGGGAGAATGGCTTCCATCTGAAAGAGGGCAAATATTAGGAAGAAATTCTTTATTGTTCTATGATCTGGTCCTTTGTTCATTGAAGAAGGAACGTGGTGAACCCACTGCATTCTTGGAATAGGATAAACTGTGTCAGGCATTTCTATCACAATTTTTAGAACTGACCTTGTTTTGAGGAAGAGTTGGATGAAACATTTTTCTTTATAAACTGTATGGCCTAAGGAATGTGGCAAGATGATGACAATGAAGTCACAGGTCAGGCTGTCCTATTTTATTCTATGAAATGCTTGCAACAGGCATCATTGGATGGCAACATTACATCCCATTTCCCTGTGCTGCAGACTTTCCTGCTGGGGGCATGAGGACTTGAGCTTGAATTTCAGTATGAAACCCTGGCCCTTTTGAAATCAGTGAGAACTTTACCATCACCTTCAAAGGGACCAGCATTTCAGCACACCATACCCATTAATTCTTGTTGAAACATCCAGTGAGAAAGCTAATTATGATAGTGGCTTCTGTGATGTGGGCAGCCACAAAATCATTTGCTGAGCATCCATCTTCTTCTAACAGCCTTTGCTCATTAGGGCCTTTGGTTCTGGTTCTACAGAAGATCTTGTTGACTCCACTCGAACTCGGGGCACAGTTCAAAAGCAGAGTGACTTTGGCAGTGCCTGCTTGTTTCATGAGCTCCAGCTGCTGTCCCTTGCTGACCTGGGGGCTGACACAACTGCTTGTGAAGCTGGGCCACCAACTAAACCAGGGAAGTTACTCAAGTTTTAAAATAATCCCATGAGAGCTCTTGTGTCATCGAGCCACCATCCACGTTCAGAGGTAAGGGTAAAGCTGTCCAGGGTTTCTGAGCCTCAGCTGGATTTGAGCCAGCAAACCAAGGTTTCTCTTTCTAAAGTGAATGAAAATAACTGAGACCAACAAGGGGAGCTTCTTACTAAAATAAAAGAGACATTCCCTCTCCACTTACTTTGACTTTAAACTCAAATAAAGGAACATAATAATCTCATAGAAATCATGCCTGTTGGAGGCTTTTTTGGGTGTGCTAATCTTGCCTCCTATTTTACTTTGTATCAGCTTCTGCTATAGAGTTAATTCTACATGCATGAATTAGAAGTAAAGCTGACAAACATTTAGGAGATAGACTTGGTCTTGAATCCTAAGCACTGAAGGGGAAAAGGGTTCAAAAAAGGCCATCTTTGCAGGGGGTAGTGATCAATGGCTCAGAGTCCTAATGTACCTCAGTGACCAGTGGTGTCCCTCAGGAGTCCATATTGGACCAGGGTTCTTTAAATATCTTCATTAATGAAGATCTTTAAATATCTTCATTAATAACACAGATGAAGGGATCAAGTGCACCCTCAGCAGGTTGGCAGAGGACACCAAGCTGAGGGTGCAGTGACACAACTGAAGGACAGGCCACTCCAGAGGGACCAGGACAAGCCCCAGAAGTGGCCCATGGGAAGTGGTGTCCCAGCACAGGAAAATCAATCCAATCAGCCTGTTGGAATGAGTCCAGAGAAGGCCAACAAGATGATTAAAGGGATGGAGCACCTCTGCTGTGAGGAAAGGCTGGGGGAACTGGGACTGTTCAGCCTGGAAAGGAGAAGGCTTCAGGGTGACTGTCCTGCTTCCACCCAGGAGGGTTAATTTTTGTAGTAGCCAGGAGAGGTCATGGCAAGGACATGGAGGTTATTCCATATACCTTCTGTCAGTGCTAGGGATGAGGGGAAGGGAGTCTCTTCTGAGGAGAAGGGATTCCTTCCAGTCAATAACCCAGTTAAATGGAGAAGTGGGGAGGCCCAGCTTCTGTCTGTTGTTGGCATTCCCACAGTGAGCAATAATGTTTCTTTTTTGTACTCTCTCTGTCTTTCCTATTAGAAAACTGCTGTTTTCTAATGATGAGATTCATGGTTGTTTCCCAGCCCATGATTGTTGCCTTTTTTGTGCCTCCAATTCTCCTCTCCATCCTGCTGCAAAGGGGACTGGGGGTCTGGGGGACTGAGTAACATCACATGGTTTGGAAAGTCTTGGTGGAAGCACTAAACTGGGGGAGCACCATTCCTAAACCATGACAGTGACAAAACTGGGGCCTTCCAGTACCTGCAGGGAGCCTACAAGAAAGATGGAGAGAGATTATTTACAAGAACATGCAGTGATAGGACGAGGGGGAATGGCTTCAAACTGAAACAGGGCAGATGTAGGTCAAATATCAAGAAAAAAATCTTCTCTATGAGGGTGGTGAGGCCCTGGCACGATCTGCCCAGAAAGGCTGTGGCTGCCCCATCCCTGGAAGTGTCCAAGGCCAGGTTGGACTTGGGAGAAACCTGGGATAATGAAAGGTGTCCCTGCCCATGGCAGGGGGTTGGAACTAGATGCTCTTTAAGGCCCCTTCCAATCCAAACCATTCTATGATTCTATGATTTTATGATACTTTTGGGCTGGAATAGACAGAGGAGGATTCTAGGCAGGCTGTGGGCTGAGGGAGGTGAAGCCAAGAATCATTAACTGTCTCAGAGGAAACCCAAGCAGGAAAAGGGTTTGAATTATAGAAAGATGGCAAAATGCACCAGTGTGAGGGGTGACAGCAGATATGTGTTCACAAGTTAAAAATAAAACCAGTCAGCTTGGACAGCAGGGAAGATGTCTTTGAGTCAGAGCAACCAGGCAGGGGATCAGGCTCCCAAGGGAGATAGTCAAGACACCAGAGTGTTTCCAGCAGAAACAGGTAAGATGTGAGAGGAAATGGCACGTGGAGAAAGGGGTTTTTGTGATGCAGGGGTGCAGGCTTGCTATGCATTCCTTAGCTATGCATTCTATGATTAAGATGCAAAGAATTCATTACAGATCTGCCATACTTCTCAAGAGGTTAGTAACAAATTGTGCAATGCTACAGGGATGGGAAAAGTATAAAGAAACACTATGAGGGGAAAAAAACCCCAAACCCCAAATCAACCACAATGTCATTTTTCTTTTTGATTCAAATTAAACAGTGAAAATAAGTATAGAAGTGTGCTCCTCTTGCCTGCTCCTGCAAAATCAAGTGGTGACAAACAAGGGCTGGGTGCAGGTTCTCTCTTCTCCAGGGTACATTTTTGTATAACAAGTCTTCCCATCCATTATCCACCTGGATCTTTCTCGATTTTGCTGATCCTCCCACCTGACAGCACAGTAACAGAGGAGGCTATTTCACCCAGCAGACAGTCAAGGACAAAATTCTGTAATGTAGACCCTATTGCTGTTGAGCTGAGTTGTTTACATTTTCAGAATCTATTTTTGCAACCTTGAAGGTTGGAAATACACTTCATTTAAAAAAAAAATCCCAAAACACTCTGTTTTCTTCTATTTTTTTACATTTTTCTGCAGTAAAAGCTGAGTCTGATAATATCACATGACACCAGGAGCCCTTTAGAGTCAGCCTACAATGCCCAGGCCTTTAATCTAGCCCAGATGTTATCTCCTACTGTAATAATAAGAAAAGCTATGAAAATGTATGTTGAACAGATATGAAGGTAAAAGTTAAATGTTTCAGTGAGTTTCTAATAATCCTGAAAATAATACCGATTTTGGAATGTAAGTACCTCAAATGTTGCCCTAAGTTGTTCTGCTTCATATCATTATTCTACTCACCAGCTGTCACATTCTGTGAGGGAGGGAGAACGTGATGTAGACGTCTAGACTTTATGAAAACGTTTGGACGTGTTGAAATCATGAAGTAGATTTTCTCATCTAGAGGAAATGCAAGAAAGCTGCATTTTACATTGTTTATTAGGAACGAACAAAGAAGGTAAGGAGGGAAGGTTTTTTTCAGTTGAGGGTGTATTACAAAATCTTAACTTTTTAGCCTCTTCAGAAAGAAGATGTATGTTTACTTGAATGCAAGACGGAAAAAGACTGTTTCAACACAGCACACTGGCCCCTCATATTTTTGCAAACCCAGCCCACCACATTCAGTTTAGCAAGGGGGACAATAACGCAGAGCACCCCCAAAAAGCGCTGGGCAATAAATCACGCATCATTACATCAGCCGGGCAAGCAATTCCTGCTGATAAGGGACCGCCGGCTCCCTCTGCTCTGGGAAAGGCCGGGATTTATTGCTCTTCAGCCCGCACACCGGAGGAACGGACCGTAACTTCATTTGGCCACCCTGTTCGCCGCCCGCCCGCCCCTCGGGCGATGCTCCGGCCTTACAGCCCGTTCCAGGAGCAGGAGCGGCATCGGGATCAGCATCGGGATCGCCACCGGAGCCTTTGTGCTGCCGCTCGGACGCCGCCACAGCTCTGTGGCAGAAAGTAGTCCCGTCCTCACGGGCCAGGGCTGAACCGCATCGCAGGCGGCGGAGGGGGCGAGGGGAGGCAAAGTAGTCCCGCTGGAATGCGGCCGCCCCCCACCTCGCCCCGTCCCTGTGCTCGGGGGGTGCCGTAAGCCCGCTCACCTCCCTCCCTCAGGGAGGCCCCCCCGGGCCGCGCTCCCCGCCGGGGCTCCTCCGGCTGCG